>RJWM01013352.1:0-53652 GCA_004363535.1 Dasyprocta punctata
CAATGGGACTTCCCCTTTCTGGGCCTTTTAGCACTGGGGCTGCCTTTTCTAACCTTTTCACTGGCACCAGCCTTCTTGGCTTCAGGTTTCTACACCTCTCTGTCAGGCTTCTCAGCTTTCTCATTCCTCATCCTGCAAGACAGGAAACAACAAGAACAGATACTTCTCAAAAATTAAATCAATTCTTAAACACGATATAGAAAGCAATAACAAAGAAAATATTTGTAAATTATAATACGGTACATTAAAATTAACTTCTTCTCATAAAATAAGGAAATAAGTGCATTAGAGACCACACCATGGAGAAGATATTTTCGCATATATTGCTTACAAAAGAGCCAAAGCTAAAATATTTAATAACACATTTATGTTAACAATAAAAGGGCAAAGAAATCAATTTAAAAATAAGAAATAGATTGAAAAAGGGGATATTCAATTGTTCAAAAACGTAAATGCTCAATTAAATTAGTCATCAGAAACAACAAATTAAATATTAAACGTGTCTTTTAGAGAATTGAAACAGGAAAATAAACAAAAGAATAACACCAAATAAGAAATTTTTTATACATGCAGGCATTTCATTTATGAATCTATCGTCTCAAACTAATTGAAAAAGGAGAGATGATTCCATATATAATTGAGGAAAATAAGAATAGTTAAGTCATAACTTTGTATCATACAGAAAAATAGATTATTAAATGGTCTATGTGTTAAATTATTAAAAGAAGATATAAAACTTATGTCTTCAGGTGAAAACATTCCCACATAAAGCAAAAAACCTTGAAAATTATAAAGGAACAATATTTTATGTTTAAATAAAACTAAAATTTTCTGCATCATTTAAAGCAAAGGGTAAAGACAAGTGACAGACTAATACAAATAAAACAATGTTATAATACATAGTAGACAAAGGACGTGTATGTATAACATACAAAAAGCATTTATAATCCACAGGAAAAAAGATCTCGCTTAAAAATAGGCAAATACTAGGAGTAATAAATGAACAGGAAATGAGATGTAAATGATCTTTAGAAATGTGAAGAAGCTCAGCCTTAAAGAATTTAAAAAGGTAAATTTAAGCACTATTAAATACAATTTGTTGTCCATTAATTTGGTAAATTTTTTTCTTTGTGGTACTAGGAATCAAACTCAGGGCCCCATGCTTGCAGGAAGGCTCTGTGCTGCTGGGCTATATCCCAGCCCTATTTTGGTAAAATTTTAAAGATGAATGGTACCCTGTATTAATGATTATGCAAGAATGAATACTCTTATGAACACTGATGGAAATGTAATTGAAACATTTATAATTTTAGTATATTGATTTCAATTGACAGGATCAATCAAAATAGTTTAAGTTTTTGTACACTTTTTCTGTATCCAGCTCCATTTCCTGTAACCTGCCCTACAAAAGTACTGGTACCTGGACATAAAAGTTTATTTTTTGCAATGACAAAAATATAGAACAAGAACTTATTAATAACTTATGACCTAGCCTTATCATGGAATACTGTCTCTCCATTAAAAATAATGATGTAGCAATATATACTAAAACATGAGAGAAAATTGCCTTAGTACATTTTGTCCTGCTGTAACAGAATGTGTGAGTCTGGGTAATTGATAAAGAACAAAAATTCATTCTTCAGTTCTGGTAGGTGAGGAGTCATAGATCAAGACGGCATCATTTGGTGAGGGCCTTCTTGCTGTGTCTTCTTATGATGGAAGGTAACAGGGCAAAAAGGAGTCAATGCCTTTCACTAAGTCCTTTTACCAGGGAACTTATCCCCATTTTTAAAAAGAAAATAAGACTTACTTACAGATGAAAATTTGCCATTAGTCCAGTGGAAAATGATAGTAAGAAGTAAATACTAACATGCAAAGCCAGGTTAACTACAGTGCAACCAAAAGATGCAGACAGTGTTTACGAGACAGTCTTCACCATGTATATATTAGTTCATCAAAATGCATAGCCCACAACATAACAAGACATGCAAGTTGGAAGCACAGGACGTACAATCGTTAAGTAGTATTTAAAATCCTGATAGCAGGGCTGGGGTTGTGACTCAAAGGTAAAGTGTTTGCCTGACATGTGCAAGCCCTTGGGCTTGAGGACAAGCACCAGGAGAAACAAAATAAGACAAAAGTAAATAAATAAAATCCTAATAGCAAATGAAAGAACAAGAACACCAGAGAAAAGAATGCAACCATACCTAGACAACGAGGAGCTAGTGATAGACAGAAAAGCTACAAATGCATTTTATAAAATGTGGAAATTTGGATTTACCAAGACATTTGGGCTTGGTATTTTCAGACATACAGCACTGAAGTCCTGGACTTATTTTGAGCTAGTCTCTTCTCTTCTGCAATTCATTGAAGAACTTTTCCACTGCAAATATCTCCTATCCTTTGCCATTACTCTCCCTATTCTGCATCATGCAGGCAAAATAGAGTTTGCCAAAGAATCTCACAATGCAAAATAGTAAAGATGTTGGTAACTATTTCCAAAATCTCATAATCCTGTTCCCAGAATGCTGTCCTCTCAGCCTGACATAGACACCCAGCAAGGTAAGTCTCTGTTACTACCAGGCTGGCAATTATTGAAAGCTATAACTTGTTTTAACTACATTTATAACATTTAACAGAGACATCACAGTTGAACATCCCTCGGGAGTCTTCCTGGGATGTCTTCTGGGGTAAACAGCTAAAAGTGAACTGAGTTAAAGGGGAAAAAAAAGGAAAATAATTCTTGAATTTGTCCCATAAACTAATTAGAAATACAAGAAAGATGAAATTTAGTTTCAAATATTGTACAAAATTAAGGAAAGAATAAAATGTATACAATCATACACATGCACTATTATTTATCAACAAGTATGCCATTTAATTATCTCTAGTGGAGACAACTACATGAAAAATTCATCTTCTTGTGATAGACATTGAAAATCAGCAGTAGCTTCATATAATCCTCCCTGTGAGACCTTTATGAGCAAGGTCATTTTAATACTCACATTTGATCTTGAGCAATATAGTATTTCTCCTCCAACTATAACTCTTCACACACTTTAAATAACAGAATTAAATACAATGACTATGACCATCACCAAGATTGTGTTCTGCATGTGGCATTGTGAAAGCAGATGACAAATGCAGTCATCGTTAAGGGACATTCCTCGAATTCGAGTGAAGTTGAGAGCACAGGAAACAGCGTAATTAGAGCCACAAAGATGATTCTAGCGAAGGGACAAAGAAGCAGCAAAATTTTTGCCTTGTACCCTTCCTGTTGATTATTGGTATCTCTTATAACATCTCTGCTTTCCTTTATATTTTGCAGTGATTCTTTTGTTTTGTTCTGTTTTGTTTTTTGTTTTTTTTGTTTTTGGGGGGTTTTTTTGAGACTGGAGTTCACTATGTTGCACAGGCTGGTTATGAACCCCTAGCTCAAATGTCCCTCTTGTCTCAGCCTCCACACTAGCTAGGTCTTCACACTAGCTAGATCTCCACACTAGCTATGTCTTCAATGTATCAGCCACTGTGTCTGGCAGGGTGGTTCATTTTAATATTGCAACTCTGTTTCTACAGTTTAAATTGCTTAGCCACAGCAAAGAAGATTCTGTCTAAGAGTCAGATGCTACAGGCAGAAAGTAAGAATTTGGGCACTGAAATCAAACCCCCTGTTTCAAATCTTAGCTCTGTCACATGCAAGTCATAATTTTAGACAAGTTACCAAAATTCTAGCATCCAGGATACAGGGTTGACGCTGAAATGATGTGGGATAATACAAGGGGATAACTCAGTCTAATGGCTGGCATTTGACTGTAAGCCCGTGCAGCTGAGGTTCGTCTTGATCACCATGATCATACCAGCACCTAGCATGCCCAACACAGGGCAGATGCTCAGAAAGTAAGTCACACATCCGAATATTTCTTCAAAAATCCAATATGAAAAACTCTGGGGGTTACTACTCAAGGTATACAGATTACCTGCATCAGGAATTGAAAATCAGCTCTCAAAACTAAATCCTACATATTAGAAACTGTCTTTTGAATAGTCAATAAGTCTTTTGTTAATCAATAAAGTCTTTTCCTAGAGAATCACACCCAATTTTAACTAGCTTAAACTTGATTCTGAAGAACCCCATCACTCCTGTTCAAAGTTATATTTTGGAGTTCTAAAGTTACATAGTGGGAGAATTTGATTAGCAATACAGAGAAGCACTTTTATTCTAAAGTGGTCAAGGATACTTTCTAGTTGAGAATTTCACGCACATTTCATCAAATGTTCGTTGTTTTCAAATTAGTCTTAGGAAACCATACCAAAAGCATGTATTTCAGTATTTCATATCAGTGAAAGTTAGCATAAGCCCAGTTTAGACAATTATGAAATTGTGAGGAATTATTTTGTGTTTCAAAACTAGCTGTGAAGGAGAATGGCTTACTTCAGGACACCAAGCTACTACTCAGACAACTCTCAAGGGAAGTCCTTAGGAAATGTGTATGAAACCATGTTTAGAAAAGGAGACTCAGTAGATTTGTGTTCCGAATGAGGACAGGTAAAACTATCATGCTACCTTAGGGATACTTATCAGTGCAATTCTTACAGCTTTAAATTAGTTCCTCAGCAGTACTCTTGGAAGCCCTGTGAGCATTGTTGTTGCTGTCCACTCATCTTAGGTGTTTCTTAGCAGACTCTCCAGCCATGCAAGATTCTTTTGATGGTCATAAAATTGAGACCTCAACGACCAGTTAGTGTTCAGAGCAGTTGCCCAGGATGCCACAGCCCCATGCTCATTGATTGACTTTCACATGACCTAGATTCTGAATTCAACTTTGTAGCATCAACTTTAATCATGGATTCTGTGCACTGTTCAAGATTTGGCATTCCTGCATGCTCTTCTTCTGGTAGTTTATCTTAACTCAGGCTTCCCCTTTCCCCTTGGACTGTGCTCCAGGATGAGGCCAAAGCCTGTGGGATGTGACCCTCTCTCAAACCAAGCAAACCGAACCACAGTCCTACCTGAAAAGAAAACGAGTTAGCCAATGATGTCAAATCTGAGGCTTTTAAACTTCAATGGATACTTTTTGAAAGAAAATTGTTTATTTTCCCCAGACATGACTTAAATTATCTTTAAATAGAGTGCAGCTTTAAAACCTATGAATATGAAATTAGATATGTTTCTTTTACACATCTTTGTAAAAGACATGTAAACACTCCTAAAAAAAAGAAAAGATTCTTAAGTATCTATAAAGTCAAACTAAACTGATAACAAGTAGAAACTATTTAGGTAATACAAACTGAATTTAAAAATTTATATAATATGATAATGCTATTTTGCTGAAAATAAATTTCCCATTTTGATATAAAAGTGCCACTGACAGGTTAGGTTCTCTTGGAAACTTCCAAGATCCTAATATCATGTGTTAACTCCATTCTGTCACCCCTTTTGTGATTAAATTATTGCAAAACCTTGAGCAATGGGCATATCATTTGATACAAATATATTAAATACCTGTAAGTCAACCTATCTTCTTTTTATATTTACTCGTAACAATTGAACAAGTCTGGGAATAGTAGCCATTTCCCAGGTAATTTAAATATATATTGATACATGGATGTCATTGCACTAAAATAATTTTTAAATGTAAGCTCCCACTATTAATTTATATACCACTGAGAATCAATCCAGGGACTTAAATGATTCCACAGTCTCTTCTTTGAGATCCTGTGAGATGCCCTGTAAAGACAAGAGTTTCAGGAAGACCCTCACACATTCAGGTGGATCAAAGATAGTAACACGAGAGAACATGACCAACCTAAAGGAAGAAACCACTGCTCACTGCCAGAATACAGTGCCCTTAACTTTGTCAGCATTTTCATTTTTTCAAAATGGATCTAGATTTTTATACAAAAACTCTGACCTGTGTTCAATCCCTGGTACAAGAAAAAAAAAAAAAAAAAAGAACTTTGAACTTTTAATCTTGTGAAGGAATTCAATCGTTTTAAATAGTCTATAAGTAGGGCAGGGTGGCTCACATCTGTAATCCTACCACTTGGGAGGCTGAAGCAGGATTGCCATGAGTTCTAGGCCAGCCTGAACTACATAGCAAGACCCTGTCTCAGAAAAACTGAACTAAAAAAAAAAAAAACCAATAAATAGTCTATGAGACAAAGAAAGTATCTTTGATATGATTTGAGAGCCATATTTTCTAATCTCTGACTAGTTCTTACTATGTGCTGTCTCGAAACTATATGTTCTGATAGAAACATAGGATATTTAACTTTTACAAATCATTACAGAAAAAGACATAATTGCCATTATCCCCCCCTTAAAACATTCCGCTTTGCTTCAAAGACACCTATCTCATTGTTCCTGCCACTTCCTGAGCAGTTCTCGAAGCCTTCTTTTTTTGTATATTTAAGTCTATTGGTACAGTTTAGGTGTACACAATGACCACATTCTTTATACGGAACTTGTATCTGTACATCATATATTTTGATTGCTCTTTTTTTCATATTCCTGTGCCTTCTTTTCAAACCTTCTTTTCCTCCCCATTCACAAAGTTCAGTTTCACTTTATACTTCTCTCTCATATTTTTCTTTCCTTTCCTTCCTATCATTTCCCTTTTCATTTTGAACAGTTTTTTATATTTCACAGTATCTTTTGTGCATTGATGTTCTTATTTACATTTTCAGTATCTCACATCGAAGAGATAATGCAATATTTACACATACGGCTGATTTATTTCACTTATGACTATGGTCTCAAGGTCCATCCATTTAACTATAAATGTCTCAGTTTTATCTTTATGACTGAGTAATATTCCATTACATGAAAATAAAACCACATTGTCTTTATCCATTTGTTGGTTGATGGACATTTGGATTGCTTCCAAGATTTAGCTATTACAAACTGTGCTGCTGTAAGTATAGGTATGCATGTATTGCTGTGGTATGATGCTTTTATTTCTTCTGTGAAGATACCCAGAAGGGGAATACCCGGGTCAAATGAGACCTCAAAAACTAGTTTTTTGAGGAATCACCACATTGATTTCCACATTGGTTGCACAGTCTACACATCACCAACTGTGGAGGAGGGTTGTTTTTTCCCCCACAGACACACTAGCATTTGTCATTAGTTGTCTTCTTGATAATAGCCATTCTTTTTGGAGTGAGATGGAATGTCAGCATTGTTTTAATTTGAATCTATCAAATGACCAGTGACGTTGAATATTTTTCATATATTTATTTGCCCTTCATTTGTACTTATTCTGAGAAATGTCTATTCATTTCAGATGTCCATTTTTGGATTGAGTCTTTGAATTTGGAGGGCCTGATTTTTTTCAGGTTTTTCTGTCTTTCAGGTATTAGTAGTTTGTCTGAAGAACAGCTGGTGTAAGTTTTTTCCTACTCTGTGGGTTGTCTTTTAACTCTGTTGGTGATTTCTTTAGCTGTGCAAAACCTTTTGAATAAGATGAGATCTCAGTTGTTGGTTCTTTGTGATAGTTTCCACAATATCAGCGTTTTGTTCATAGTCTTTGCCTATACCAATATCTTCCAGAGTGTTACCTACTCTATCTTCCAGCAGATTTAATGTTTCTGTTTTAATATTTAGATCTTTGACCTATTTTGATTTCAGTTTAGTGCATGGTGATAGACATGGGTCTAGTTTTAATCTGTGGCATGTGGAAAGTCAATTTTTCCAGAACCATTTATTAAAGAGACTTTCCTTTTTCCTGTGAATGTGTTTTGCCCCTTTGTCAAATGCACTCACCCCAGTGGCTAAGTGCATTTGGAGTTGTTTCTGCTCTTCTCTTCTGTTCTATTGGTCTTCTGGTCTGGTTTTGTTTGTTTGTTTGTTTTGCCATTACCATGCTGTTTTTATCACAGTAGTTCTGTAGTATAATTTTAAGTCAAGGATTGTGATGCCCCTGACTTGCCTTTGTTGCCCAGAATTACTTTTGCTATTCTAGGTCCATTTTGATTCCAAATGAATTTTAGAAATGTTTTCTCTAGTTTTGTGAGGTATGCTAATGGTATTTTGATCAGGACTCATTACATTTGTATAGCAATTTTGGGAGTATGGCCATTTTCTCAATGTTGGTTCTTCCTACCTAAGAACAAGGGATATCTTTTTGCTTTCTGATGTCCTCTTTTATCTCCTTTTTGAGAGTACTATAGTTTTCAATGAAGATTTTTTTTATAGGAAGTCTTCTTGTATGAGTGTCTTTAGTTATGTTGCATTATACTGTACAGTCATGACTTAATTCAAAACATTTACATTTTATGGTCACTTTGACTTTAGGGAAGAGCCAGAAATTACACAGTGCCAGACCTGGATAAGATTAATGAGGATACATTATAATGTTTTTATGAGGCTGTCTCTCTATTAGGTGGTACTCAGCAATAGTATTCATGGTATATTTGATCACACCTTATGCAAACACTAAAGGGAAACTCCAAAACTTTCTCAGAAAGTGTCAAAAAGGATGGAGTAAGTGTGTTCAAAGCCAGGGGGAGTAGACTGAAGTAAAGTGATGAAAATTCACTATAATTCATTGTAATATTTTTTAATTTAAATATCGATTGCATAGTTTGATCACCTCTTATATTCTGGAGATCAAGGAATATAGGTGACTCCATGAGGATTAGATAGGAAAAGATTCCATGGGAAAGCCACCCTTTTAGAAATAGCTTGCATAACTGATGAGAGTGCTCCAGTGAAGCAGTGCAGTCTGAGAGACTACTATGAACCATGACACTGAATTGGTAAGAATATGAGAAGATCTTCCCAAAGCCATTGGCTCTAAAGGAGCCTCATTAGTAGAGTTGCTGGCAATGCCACCAGGAAAGACAGTCTACAGTTAAGAGTGGCAGATAAGATGGTCAGGAAGGGAAATCACATGCTAGGTATAAAGGACCTACCAGTTAGCTCTCCCATGTGCTCCTTCTAAACCTATCTTCTGCATCTAAGAGTGTGTCACCATAACAGTTGATAATCTGTGACCACTGCCATTTTTTCACTATACAGTTCACTATGCAGATCTGTGCATTTTCATACAAGAAAGAAGGTTAGTATAAGATGCTTAAAAATTGCAAAGAAGCCTTAAAGCATAACCAGACTTTCAATATGGTGGATGAGGCCTAAGTGAAAAAGGCTGTATTTTTAAAAATTCAATTTATTAGAATTTCTACCCAGGTAATGACAGAAACAAAATGCTCTCACCTAACAGGTAACAAATGGCCAATGACAATTAAACTTATGCCAAGAAGCCTTAGAGATTTTAGAGCAGTGTCAGAAAATCTGTGGTTTTTAAATAGTTTGCTCTATTTAGATCTGAATTTAAGGACTAGGCTTTGTGACCTTGTAAGACATTCCCTGTGCTATCAATAAGGGGTATCATTTCTTATGTCTTTCCCCAAATTATTTTACTAGGATCATTAATTCCCTGAACATATCAGAGTATACATTTGTTTCACTGAAATTGATTTGAAAAAAGAAAAGAATGAAATGCTCAAGTTGGAATGAAAGGTTAATGTTATTCCGACATCTATTCGGAGCATTGACAAGGGTCAATGCACATTTTGGCATTTCTTTTCCCAACAGTTAAATCCTACCACTCAGCACCACAGAAAGTAACAGGGAACACACAATTGGGGAGGAGATCTTCTCCATGGGTCAAGGCCACCAGCATCACAAGGACAGCTGCTAAAGTTGATCTAATTTGATCACTAAATTAAATATCCCTTTCCTGGTAGGAATAAATTTTCTTTGTTTCTTCATCTAGGAAAAATATGCCATTTTTTGAAGTCTAAGGAAATAATAGCCAAAAACATATTTACTATATCCGAATGTCTAAATAAACCTAATTACAAGCCACTCCTTTGTGGTGCTTTCAATAAAAGAATAATTCAGATAAGAAAAATAGAGTTAGTTGCTTTCAATTTATTAAATTGTGTCATTTATTTTACAAGTTAATTGAAAGGAACTCTATTTAGGAAACTGATGAATATCTACCTTATATTTTGTGAAAATGTTTAGACTAGAATCCCGGTCTGTTTCAATGTTTATTAAACTTTTCATAAATATATTAGTAAACTGTTTATTTTCCTCTCAAGAGTCAGTTGCTAATGCAGTGCAGAATCTTAAGAGAACCTGATTTTCATCATGTCCAAATGAGAAGTTTATTCCATACTGAAAGCACAATCACATCACTTTGTCATCTATAAATTCTCTCCTGAAAGAACAGATGGGAGAAAACAAGAAAGATGTGAACTCTCTATATCTTAGAACTAATTTGCCTCTATTTTATAAACTAAGTTCAAATTTCAAAATTCTCATTTAAAAATTTCAGACAATTGGCTTGGTGTGGGAGAAGAAAACTAATGCGTCTGCTGGCCCCATTCCAGCCTCTGTGTCATCATCAGCCTACCTTCCTGGGAACATCTCCATTAGCTGGAGGTGAAAAAGCTAAAATGCAGCTTAAACAAAAGAAATGAGATTAGAGAGGAAGAAAATCACCCAACATGCAGAATACTGGAGGAGCATTGATAAATACCTCCAATCATCCATTAGTTGGGACAATCAAGAAAACCATCATAAGTTCCCATGTCCAGATCTAAAAGAAATTGAAATGAGCCTAAAGAAAATCAGGCAAGTAGATTTTAGAAAGCTGATACCTTCTTTAGATAATTAATAATGTCTGTAGCTTATCTTGTGAATTTCATAATACTGTGTACTTGCAAAAAAAAAAAAAAGAAAGAAAGAAAGAAAAGAAAAACCCTCCAAATTTAATTCCTGAAAAGTAGAAAGCCCAAGTTTTTCCTTTTTATGTCTAGCATCAAAAAGAAGAACACAAAGGAAAAATCAGGGGAAGAAAATTTATCTTAATTTTCAAAATTATTTCCAGATATACATATATACAGTATATATAATCATTCTAGGGAAAATGAGTTGTAATCATTCTAGGAAAAATGACTACTTAACTGCAGTTATGGGTATCAAACTGACTTCCATTAGCCATTGTAAATAATATAAGAGAAATTAAAGCTGTAATATCACTTGAATTATTTGGTTCCCTCCATATCACAGCTAATAAGCTTATGGCGTCATGCCATTATTGAGTCAGAATCAGGCAGAAGCTATTTTAGAGCAGCAAGAAGCAGCTTCTGTCATAATCAACACTGCTTTAAAATTATGCGCTGTACAGAAAAGTACTCATACTATTGGATTGAAAGGCAAAAATATTGTTATACAATACTTCTATGTTTCAAAAGATGTCAGATTAGTCAATCCAAAAACATATACAGATTAGTCAATCCAAAAACATATATGCTTATGTATATGTTTCAATTTAAAAGGAAAAATTTAAATAGAATTCTTCCACAAATTCTAGTAGGGTCCTTGCTTATCCCATCACTACCTCCAAAATGTAGGAATAAATGTGCAGGGCTTGGCAATTTATTGCTTTAGCCTTTTCCCTTTCCACTAGCTAACTACTATGCACTCAAAGTCTGTTATAAAGAGAAGAGCCACATATGAGTTTATTTGATCAAATATTTAGTACCTATAAAATTTCTTAGAATGAAGTTCATAATCTTCTAATAATCTCATACAGCTAGAGAAGTGGTTTTACTCAGCATCTCAGTACCAAAGATAACTATTGAATTCTAATGGAATTCTATTAAAAGAAGAGAGGTTAGTCAGTGTATGCTTTAAGAATGGCTCCTCCTCTGCCATCTATTAAACTATTATAGTACTTTCCTCTGTCAAATGTCATAGCAGCTTGTGCAGTGGAAGAGAGAGAGGTCTAAAGACTTTCCAAGGAATTTAATTGCCAGGTGCTTTCCGTGAAGATAAAACATTGGAGACATTATTTTTTGATTGACTCCACCAAATGCATGCTTTTCAGACTATGGTCAAATTATCTACAGAAAGAAAAATATGTATCAGTCAATAAATTCTATCCACCCTTGCAGTAAAAGAACAAGCAAAAATGAGTGATTAAATTAAGTGTATCCCATATGGACCTATTCACCCAACAATCATTCACAGGTGATTCAATTGGTTTCTACTGAAAAAGAGCAGATCATTATCCCAGATAAGTGATCTGTAATTTACTTGCACTTTACAAAAGACTGTTGATTAAACACTATATAAAGAATTTACCCAGAAAGTTAATAAATATGGACTCAAGTGAAAGATCTTTTGGCAAGATAGCAATAGTATGACAGAAGCAGAGGTTAAGGAAGCAATTCAGCCTCAATAAGAATGACCAGCCAATTATCACAAGCTTCAACAATAAAATCAGTTTGATTATTTGTTTGAAAGATGAAGAAAGGTGAGAGAGTGATGACATTTCTGATATAAAGCTGGAGAACTCTTAAATTTAAGACCTCTTAAATTGAAGCTCCCATTAATGGAGAGTGTGATGAAACAGGATCCAAGCAACCTTTTCTAGTACAAGTACCAACCGTACCTGAAAACTAAATCAGTTGAGAGCAGAGCTTTGTAAAACAGACTCACACAGAAAAATCAGTAGATAGAATGAAAAAAAAAAGGCACCTGTTGACAATTTTTAGAGATCACAGAGAGACTTCAGATTCAAATTCCCTGTTGCTGGGTAAAAACAAAGTTGGTCAAAGTTGTTTTTTGATTCAAACATTTATATGTGGATACGAGGTAATCAATTACAAGTCTGATCTACAAGCTTGAATGTCTTTTGCTCAAAAAGTCCTAAGATAGTGCAAAAAATTGTCTTAATTTTTCTACCTAAACTTAAATAATTTACAGATGGAATGAAATACATATAAATCTAGCTTGATGTTAAAGCTAATAAATAGTTGTAACTGTAATGCTGTCTTTTCTATTCCTTGGTGTGGTAGTTAGGATGCAGTATCAATTTGGTTGGCTTTGGAATCCTCCCAAGTTATTGGTGAAGCATACTTTCTGTGTGTGTCTGGGGCGATCATGGTTGCCTTGGGGTCTATGCCTGGTCCCTTGCCCCTTCTCTGGCAATGTTCCCCTGTTCTGCATCCTGGCCACCATGAACTACACAGCTTTGTTCCACCATAGCCTTTTGCCATAATGCTTTTGCCTTGGAGCCAGTTAGGGATAGACTAAATCCCCAGAAAACATCTTAAACTTCTCCTTCTTTAGGTTATCGGTATTGGGTACTGTGTTCAGCAATAGGAAAGTTGACTAATACACTTAATATTGTCTCAGTTCTTAAGGCACTTGAAAGAATTAAGTGCATGCATTTTTAGAAACAAAGTAATGTATGCCTTTGATATATAAGAGTGTTAGAATTGCAGAGTTCAAAATGATCTAAGACACATCTCTGTTCAATCCCCTCGTTTTATAAAACATGGAACTACAACCCTAGAGTGTCATTGACTCAGGGCCAGAAAAGATTTTAATAACCAGAGTATATAGTTCAGATTTTTCAATCCTATCCTAGACAATTTTCTACCACAGGCATGCTTAATGTGTTTTCCTTTTATGTTATGACTTCAACAACTTTCAGATAATATATCTTACAAGCTCAGTATTTTACTTCATTGACTGAAAATATTGTTAGACATTACACCAGTCCATATCTGGGTCCAATTTGTAAGAAACAACTTTAATTAACAGTGTTGAAAATCTTGTCATTCTTCCCACTGAGCTTAATTGTATTTAGACTATCTATAGAGATGAAATTTAGATTTCTCAGATTTTGAATTCATTTTACATGAGCCAAAAGAATGATTACATTTATGCCAGGATTTATTAGTAATTCTGTCAAAGTATAACATGTAGATAAACAGGTCATCCATAATTTTTCATTTTCTTGTTTTAGATGAAATCCTCACAAAGTCAGGACTATCATTTATCATAGCCCTTGATTCCAACTGGATTCATAGAACAATTGGAATGTGAATATATCACCTACAAGTGCATCTAAGTACATATTGGAATACAGCAGAAATGAAATACTTGGGGATACAGATTTAATTATTGTATTTAAGTGAGACTGAAGAACTCTGAATAAACTTTGATGCAGTATCTGTGGAATTAAATCATGTCAATCCTCATTCACATTAACATAATTGTTTGCCAGCTTCGGGCATCAACCTAGGAGACTGCAGGAGCCATGGAATCTGCTCATCCAGACCTCCTGCTTCCTTTGTCTCCTCTCCTCTCCACTCCAAGCACTATGGCTGATTTCTTCAAAAGTTCTCCCACAAGTCATCCATACTGCCATGCCTCCCTCTGCTTCTACCATATTGCCCACTAATTCTAAGTTAAAAGTCAGTCCTATAATTTGCTAACTCTGTACCAATATTTATTTACTTGGATACCCTAGAGAACTATATAAATCACACTATATAATGCCATGACAGAATGTAGAGTTATAATTTAATGACCTATTCAAATCTTCTTTGTCCGCTTTGGAAAATTTCATTCTCAAAAATTCCCTAGACATCTTTTCCAAAACTTTCCTACTTTCTTCAAATACCTTATCTACCATATTTGCATTTTTTTCTCATCAAATGTGATCTACTTAACCAAACAAACAGAAATTATCTGACAACGTAGGCCCAAATTACACCATGGCCCTCACCCAAGTTAAAAACAGATCTCAATTTATACTTATTTTCTTCTCATTTCAGAGGATGAGCTGGCCACACTCCAACAAACTAAGTTTTTATCCCAGAATTCACTACTGCTTCCACAAAAAACTCCCTCTGTTTGTCACATGTAAATTTGTATGGTCATTTGCTATAATAAATTAACCAGTATTAAAGCATTATGTTTTAACTAACTGACTTGCTTAGTTTTTTCCTACAGCCTTTATTTTTTTCAACAAAGTCCCAATCATGATGATATGTTATATTTAGTTATCATGTCTCCGTAGTATTCTCCTGATTATGATAGTTTTTTGGTGTTTGATGACTTTGACAGCTTTAAGAGGTATTGGCAAAGAATTATGTAGAATGTCCTTCAATTGGGATTTATGTCATGTTTTTCTTATGATTAGACTAGAGTTATGGGGCTTGGTGAAGGAAGATGATGAGATAAACTGACATTTTTATCACATAACATCAGGCATGCAGTCGACATGACTTATTGCTGTTAATATTAATCTTGATCACTTAGGATATTGTCAGGTTTTTCTATTGAAAAGTTACTCTTTTTTTCCCTCTTTGCATACTTTATTTTTGGCAATATGTCATTACGTGCTGCCTATACTTAAAGGAATATGTGTATTCCAAATTTGTTATTCAGTATTGTGTCTACTATTCTATGTCTTTTGCCTTCCTATATAAATTTTGGAATTATTTTGTCAGTATTTATGGAATAGCTTACAGGGATTTTTTTTAAAATCAGAACTTAATTAAATCTATAGGTCAAGCTGACATGTATTGACATTTTAACAATATTAAGTCCCCCAATCAGCAGACATGAAACATCCACTTATTTCTATCATCAATATTTTAAAGTGTTTCCCATATTTACTATACATATTTTGTTAGATTCATTGCCAAGTAATTTATTTTTGGTGCTATTGTTAAATAGTTCCTTTAATTTCAAATTCCAATCATCTAATTACTGCCATGCAGAAATGCAATAGATTATTATATTAGCTTTATATCCAGTGACATTGTTATTCTTGTTTCTTAGTTCCCTGGCTTTGAATACAGGTCTTGCAATTTTCTGTATTAATAATTGTGTTATCTTCACATAACAAAAGCTTTATTTCTTTCTCTCCAATCCATATGCCTTTCACATATATTTCTTATCTCACTGTATTAGCTAGGTCTTCCTCTATAATGAGTAGAAGATACTCTTGCCTCAGTCCTAATCTTAAGGTGAATGTGTTATATCTCTCAAGATTAAATATAATATTACCTGTGGGCCTTTTTATAGCTCTCCTTTTCAAGTTGTCCTTTATTTCCCTTTTCCTAGTTTGCTGAGAGCTTTTATCATGAAGCATTGTAAAGCTAATTATATCTAATACTTTTTTATCAATTGGTGATATAATTTTTTCTATTTCAACCTGTTGATCATGGAAAATTACACTGATTTATATTTTTACACTGATTTATTTTTTACACTGATTCATTTTTGAAAGTTGAACAAGGCTTGCATTTGGGGCACAAAGTTCATTTGGCAATGGTATATAATTATTTTTACTCATTGTTGGATTTGATTCTCTAATATTTTGTTGAGAATTGTTACATCTAAGAGATATTGATCTGTAGTTTTCCTCTCTTGTAATATCTTTATCTGATTTTTGTATTAAGGAATTGTGATCTCACAGAAAAAGTTACGAAATGTAGCTTCTGCTCCTATTTACTGGAAAAGAACATGGAGAACTGATATTTCTCATCAGATGTCAACAGTGAAATCATCTTGGCATGGGAATTTGGGGCAGGAAGGTTATTATGGAGCTAATATCTTTAATATATGAAGGGCTACCCTGGTTATCTAGTGGTCCTTGTGTGTCTTTTGGTAGTCCTTCAACAAGTTGATTTCATCAATGTGATCAAGGTGCATACAGTTTTTCTTCATATCCCTTAATGACCCTTTTAAAGTCCATGGAATGCAGAGTGATGGTAACTGTTTCATTTTTATGTTGACAACTTATGACTTCTTTTTTTTTTCCTTGGTTAACCTGGCTAGCATTTTATAAATTTTACTGGTCTTCACATAGAAGCAGCTTTCATTTTCTATAGTTTCCTTGATTTTAGTTTCATTGATGTCTGCTCTAATTTTTTAAAATTTGTTATTCTTCTACTTGAAGCTTATATTACTGCTCTTTCTCTTTTTTTAAGGTAGAAGTTTTGGTTATTAATTTTATATTTTCCTTTAATATCTATTTAATGTTATAAATTTCCCTTTAGGCACTGCTTCACAGTGTCACACAAGTTTTGATAAATTGTATTACATTTGAAAAATTACATTATCAATTAACATTTAGTTGAAAACATTTTTAAATTAATTTGAAAACTTCTTTTCTAGCCAATTTCCAATGATTTGGGTATTTCCAGTTTTGTTACTGGTCTCTAGCTTAATTGCACTGTGGTATGAAGGAATACTTTGTATGATATATATTATTTTAAAATTTTGTGGTATACATGGTATTATATGTAACTCAAAATCTATCACATCTTGTGAATATTTCTTGCCAGCCTGAGAAAAATTTAAAATGTGTTGTGGTAATGTAAAATACTCTATCTTGTCAATTAGATCAAGTTGATTGATAGTGATTTTCAGTTATCTATATCCTCACTTGCTCATTGCCTGCCTGATCTATCAATTACTTGTAGAAAGGAGTAGAAAACTCCAACTATAATAGAGGATTTAGGGGGCCTGTGCCTCTAGGCTGTGATGTTCACATGGTTTTCTCTACTAATCTAGAAATTTTTCCTCCAGTCCTTTATTGCTTCCCCGGCTTCAGCATGCATGATCTATTTCCTTGAAAACCAGATTATTGTTAACTGTTTTTCCCCCTATACAATAGAAGAAAGCTAGAGGGGTCTGCAATAGAAAGATTTTTCTTCCAGCTGAGATAAAGCTCTGGTAAAGTCTTTTACCGTGAAGAGCAGACCTTTGTTATGGAGGACAACCTGCCCAGTGTCTCACGGTGATCATTCAGGCCCCTTCCCAGAGCCATAAGCTATTTCACAGCGACTTACCATGTCTGTTCATATAACACATGAAAACTATGGTGGGTTCGCCAAAAGACTGTGTGCCCCCCTAGTTTTAGATCATCTGCCAGAATAACTGAAAACATTATATTTGATGATGTACACACTTACCTTACTGCTGGAACATAATGTTTAGTAAATGCTTGATTTTACTAGTACAGTAATAACAATTCTAGGTTTTACATTATATTTGAGGAATACAAAAGTAATTAAATTCTTCTCAAGTAGGTGTCAGAAGGAAAAACAGAGATATAAACAGAAAATTTGTATTATATTAAGTATTATAATACTGCCATGCACTAGCTGGGGAGAGTAACAAAAGTATAATGGGATTTATGATAGGATATTTCCTAATAAATTAATTAACTAATATTTATATAGTGCTTATTATTCAGCTAGCACAAAGTTTGTTAATATTTACCTTAGGGTTTAATGTGATATTTTAATTTTCAAAAGCTGAACGAAACAATATTTTTTTTATTTTAGTGATAAGAAAGGTGGTCATCAAGGGGGACCAATGACATTTCTAATTTTTCACAACAAATTAGCATTAGAACAGAGAACAAAAATCAGGACATGTATATTTTGGGACAGGCTGCTTATCTATTATACAACACTAAATTATTTATTCCTATATAAAAAGACATGACATTCTGTATTTTACTCTAAGATTCAGTAATCATGTAGCTTAGAGCACTTCAAAGTATTCCTCATATCAATGTTGTGCTGTGAAATAGATTTGTTGAAAGCAGCGCTCAACATAAGCTAAAGAGTGTCAGTTGAAAGATAAGCATGTATAGTAACTAGTCATTCTAGTAAAGTTTCCCCAGGTCTTACTTGCATCATACCCAAAGTAGACATTAGGCTGTATGATGAAAACAAGTGGTAACTTGAACTCGGGAGTCAAAATATCAACGCGGTCTGAAGTGAGTATAAAATGGGAAATTGGTATTCACTTGGCTCAACACTTAAATCACCTGCAGTGCAGAAAAGGCACTAATATCTTTGAGATAGCAGCTCTGCTGGGAAATAATGGATTGAACTGTGGATTGGTTTCTCCACATTGGTGATCATGATACCCTAGGTACAATGGAAAAATGGCTTATAGATCTTCCATAAGTGGGAAAAATGATATGAAATTCAAATAGGTTTCCCCCTTGCTGCCATGAGGTAAAGCAGGTTCATTTCACAGGGATATTATATCATCTCACCTCATCTTCAAAATGGAATTTTATGTTTCTATTTGTACTTACTGTTAACCATGTTTCCATGTCAGACCTCCTAGCTTCATGTAAGTTTTCTAAAAAAGATTCAGAGGAAAAGACTGAATGCATAAAAGGTAAAAGCTTCATTAGACTGAACACTTTAAGCTAGTCTACTAATTATCTTACTACATGGATATTCCATAAAGTTACGTTAAAATGAAGTTTAAAAGTCACCTATTGTTTCATGCACATATAAAGAGAAATTAAGATATATTTATAGTTTATACCTGTCATATAGAGAGCTCTAAAAAGTAACACTCCCTTTCTCTTACAACAAAAGCCAAGAGGCTTCTAAGTTTTTTCTTACTTTTTAATCAATCAGAAAGCTGATGTTACAGGGCAATAAATACTCAAAAGCACACAGAGGTGAGATATGGAATCTGAGTAATTTTCTTAGCAGGGACAGAATAAGAAAGATACTACACACAGACTAACAAGGATAATTTCACCAGAGTTGGAAACCATAAAAAGTTACCAAGTAAAAATGGGAGAAATATAAAATACAGTAAGAAGAGTAAGGAATGCCCATGATGACCTCGTTTTTAGACTGCAATGACTGAGAAAGAAATCAGTGAGTTTGAAGATAGTCAACAAAAATCACTCAAAGAGAACCATAAAAAGAGAAAAAAGTGAAAAAAAATGAACAAGTAAGACAGAACATCAAACAGCTCTGGGACAATATCAAACTATTGAATGTACACATTAGTGGGATCACAGAAGAAAATAAAAGAATAAAAAGTGGGAGAAATAATTTAAAAATGGACTAGAATTTTTGTGCAATAATGACATATAGTAAAATAAAAATCTAAGAATACTGAGAACACCAAAAAGAGACAAATGTCAACACACACACATTTAAACTGCTTAAAATATAAATTAAGCAATCTCGAAGTAAAAAGAAGAACATAATGTACACATTGCGTAAAGAGGAAGAAATCATTATAGCTGATTTCTCACTAGAAACAGCAAAGGCCAAAATAATGAAGTCATAATCCTAAAGAGGTAGAACAAAAACAGTTGCCATCCTGGAATTCTATGCTTAGAAAATGTATCTTGCAAACAAGCAAACAAAAATAGATGGGAAATGAAGACTGCCTTAAAGATATAAAAACTGAGAGTGTTCATTTTTATTAAACCTGTACTATGAATGGATGAACCTTAGGCAGAAGAAAAATCAAGCCATAGAAAAACACTGATCTGCACAAATAAATGGTGAGAATTGGAAAGGAAATAAAGGAGGAAAAAATTAAATGCTGCATTTTTGCTTTTAGATATCTGAATAAGATAACTATAAATAAGAATGTTGTGCTTATAGTAGCTATAAAAATAAAGCGTCTGACAACAGGAGTAGAGAAGATGAGTGACTGAAGGAATATTCTTTGTATGAGATCTTCATACTACAAGTGAAGTTGCAAAATAGTACCAGGATAAGAGAGAGCACAAATCATCAATACTGGAATGAGAAAGATGATATCAACACTTTTATAAGAGAATATTATGAACAACATTATAGCAATGAACATGATGATATAGATTAAATTTCTTATGAGATTAAATCAAGCTACTCAGGAAAATACAGATAATCCACAAAGTTCTTTATTTATTAAAGAATGAAATTTATAATTACAAACCTTTGTACAAAACTCACGTCAGACCCAGATAGTTCCAATGGTGAATTCTATTCTATTTTTTAACAAGACCCTACTTCCTGACAAAACATTCAGCTTATCAACATATTAATCTACTGATGAGGAAAGTTCCCCGTGACCCAGTCACCTTCCAAAAGTTCCATATCTCAACACAAGAAACTTCAGGAGGACATTTTAGTTTGCAGTGATACCATAACCACACAGACATATGAAGAAAACAATTCACATAGCAATATACTCATGAACATAAATGTAAAAATTCTTAACAGGATTTAAGAAATTAAAGCCAACAATGAGTAAAAATGATGATACAACATGACCAAATTGGATTAATGCCATGAATGCAAGAACAGTTTAATATTTGAAAATGAACCAATATAGTTAATCATATTAACAAATCACTGCAAAAGAAAAAAATTACATGGTAGACTCCTTTACAAAAAATCCAATACCCACTGCTAATAAAATTTTTCAACAAACCAAAAACTAAAAATAGTGAAACTATCTCAGATTGATAAAAGACGTCTATAAAAATTCACAGCTAACAACTGATTAATGATGACAGACAAAATGCTTTCTTCCAGTAAAAGGTGCAATGCAAGATTTTTTACACTCATTTTTTATTCAACATTTCTATGCTCACATTTTATTTAACATTCAAAATTATTCAACATTTTATTCAACATTCACCATAGAGGTAATAGCTAGTGAGATATGATTCACATGAAAAAGAACTAAAAGTCATGCATATGGAAAGGAAGATATAAAACTATCCTTGTTTAAAAATGCCATGATTCTGAAGAAAAGCTGATGAAATCCACAAAAACTACTAATGCTTATAAATAAATTTAATATTTGATTATGCAAAGTAATTATATTTTATATTATCAATGAATATTCAAACTGAAAGTTAAAAAGTACTATGTACAACATCATAAAACATGAATTAGGGATAAATCTAAATAAAAGATGTGTAAAATCAGTTCAGCGAGCATGACAAAATACTAGGAGAATTTTTAAAAGACATAAATCTCACACTTATAGATTGGAAGACTTGCTTTTGTTAAATTGGCAATGCTTTCTTAATTGACTACAGATTTAACAACATCCCAAAAAAATTCTATAAGTTTTCTTACAGAAAATGAACACGCTGAATGTAAATTCATATGTACATTCTAAAATGTTAAAAAAAAAAACTTTGAAAACAATGAAAATGCCTGAGTGAAACAATATTTAATATTGAGAGCTGCTGAGCTAGTGATCGTTCACACGAGAGGAGCTGAAAGCACAAGTGTCCAAACAGGAGTGCCCCAAAAGCACGGAGCACCTGAGAAATTCCCTCAGGGCATGGAGTGCTGGCGGTAAACAGGTGTTCCAGCCCTGAGAACACAGGCCATAAGAAGCAAGTTAGTTAAGCAAAAGGGCACGATATGACGAGTGTATAAATAAAGGCATTGCGATGGTTGAGCAGTCTCTTCCCCCCATCCAGAGGAAGGGCTCCACTTGACCCCAGCTTTCTGTCTATATTTTCTTCATCCTCTTGTCATTCTTTCCTCCTCCCGCCCCTCCCCAGAGAGCTCTCATGGCCATGACGTGTGGCCCCCAAATATGGACTAGGGTTAAGAAGTGTCAGGCAAGGGAACACTTCTCAATGAGCATGTACAGGGGGAGAAGTGCATGAATAGTGAATTCATCAGGTGAATCAACTTGAGGCAAAAGATAGAGGACAGTGCAGTCATTATCGGTTCCTCTAACAAAACCTGCTATTTTTATAAGGTGTAGGATATCACTGGGCAAATGAGTGCAAATCTAAATCTAATGTGGACTGTCAACCTATTCTGAGAAACTTCTAGTGAGGCTTGCTCCAGCCCTGCCAAACAGAGGGAGCATTTTCCCTAACTCCTCCCCAAACTTACCCTATGTCTTAGTTACTTTTCTCTCATTGCTGAGACAAACTACTTGAAGCCCAAAATGAAGGAAGGAAAGGTTTATTTAGCTTACAGTTTTTGGAGGTTTCAGTCCATACTCAGCTGGCTCCAAGGCAGGGTGACATGACTAAGGGGCAGCCATTCATGGGAGGCCTCAAATGACAAGAGTGAAAAGGGCAAAAAGGGGGAAAAGCAGGCCTCCTTCCCTCCTTTGTATTGTTTGCTAGCTACCTGCACTCACACCACCAATTCCAGCGCTAGACAATGAACCAATCACAAATGCTAGATTCAGCTGCCTCCATGACTGCATGAGGCTTTGGGGGGACATTTAAACACAAACCATAACACCCTACAATGCTAAGCACATCTATTATCTCTGCCAAGCAACAAAAGACAGCAGAAGTTTGGACTTTAGTCCCTCCTTCAGATTCATACCAACTCCTGAAATGGGACCCCATGTTATTCCTACAGGATCCAATGGACCTTTGCCTCCTGGAACAGTGGATCTCCTGCCAGACTGAAGCAGTCTCATTTTAAAAAGTCTCCAGGTGTTGCCCAGTGTTACTGATGCTTAGTGTATAGGGCAAATCAAGGTTATGATTCAATCTATTCAAAACACTGTTCATGGCATGCCAAACTCTTATATCACTCAATCAGTCATTCTTTCTCCAATAAAGATTGGGAAATTTACAAATAAGGAAAGGGAATCCAAGGGTTTGGGGCCTTCTGATATATATTGGCTTCAACAAATTAAACAAGATCATCTCAAGATGAAATCACTTATTGAAGAAAAAATATTTAAAGGGCTTTTCGACAGGTGTGGATGTTTCAGTTATTGCCCAGCATCACTGGCCTACAGCTTAGCTTCTGGATGTGGCAACTATGGATCTACAGGGAGTGGGCAGTGTTTCTCACCCTAGTAGAAGTGCTAAGTTACTGACTTGGAGGGATGCAGAAGGCCATTCTGGATGTTTCTTACCTTATATCCTCCCCTATATATCTGTTAATCTATCGGGTCATCATGCAAAGTGCAAAATATTACTGTTTCTTTTTTTTTTCAGTTCAGGAACAGTGGTTATGACAATTCTTGTGCTTTTGACAAACTGCATTAGTGAACTTCCTTGGTGTTATTGTCATTATCCTTCAGACAAATTAATTCAATTTGCTTCTCTCACATCTTTTATTTTCTCTTCTAAAAGAAAGATCTTCATACTGGACAATGGAAGGGACCTAGCCTACTACTCACTTAGGGTAGAGGGTAGGATTGTATTGAATGGCCTATCTGGGTGCCAGAGTGTACTGTCCAGTTGTATCACAAACCCAGATCCAAAGAAGAAATTGATGCCATTGTACAAAAGCTAATGACAGAGATTCCTCTGAGACCATGCCACAATGAATAGACAAGGATAGGCTGGGCCTAAACTGGGGCTAAAGTAATTGACCCAGGATACCCAGGAGATGCTAACCAAAAATAGGAATTAATGTCTGAGTGTATCTAGATAACTGAACTAAGAGCAACGTGAAAGAAAGGGAAGTGACAGAAAGTTATTGGTATTAAGACAAAATAAAATACAAAAATATATACTAACTGTAGATAAAAATTTTCTTAAGAGATCTCTGTTAATTGACTTACAACAAAATCTGAAATGTTTAATCATAGTTACAAATTCCTAAAATTATTAAAGCGATATTATAACTTAATTTGGTTCAAAATATATTTGAGTGTACTCTGATTTTGTAAGAAGTTTTGACTGTCAGTCCACTTGTGTATCTGTTTGTCTGATTATCAATCTATAAGTTGTGTATTGGTTTGTCTGTTTGTTATACCTGAAAACAGCTGTTTTAATTTCAGCTCAACAATTTTTTCCTTTTTCTTTTACATTTTTGGAACATTTGAGTTGTAGATTTAAAAGTACACATTACCAAAATAATGTCAAAATGAATTTTCTCAGAGGCCATCAGAAATTTGCTAAGGTAACTAAGGGAATATTTTGGGCTTGGAGAATTATTGGCTAAAGTTCTCTTTGGTGAATAAAGGAGCAGCTTCCTAGGAAAAATCCCAGCCTTTGTTCATTAATAGGAAGCCCCAATGATCTCCATATCCTTATGGAAGATACCTCAACCAATGTTATTAAAAACATATTATTGTGATATGTCTACAATGGTCATCATCAAAAGGATTAAGTTTTCCAGACAATATGATTTTTGATTCAAAGATGCTATTGTCCAAAGTTTTTATATGGCTGTGGTAATTGATTTTTTTTGTAGTATATTGAATGTATTTATGCCTGCAGATGTGTAGGTCTTCTAAAGTGTAGAATAAGGACTGTTTATAGTGACAGACTTTTCTTTCAAATTCAGACTCTGTCTTTAACAAAAAACTTATGTGATGCACATCCCCTTAAAGATCAATTAGGAAAAAGCTTCTCATGTATTAGATATTAAAAATTAAAAACTAATACATAAATAAAAGGGGGTAATACTATGTCAAAATGAAAATTTAAGTATGTTATAAAATGTCAGCATGATTATCATGCTATAATTTTATGTATGGCTCTAACTTTCTGTGTAAAGTATGTAACTGTTGTCTGTTACTATTCTTTAAGCATTCAAACATTACAATATCCATGATTTTCAGAGAATAGCAGTTTTATATTATACACTAAGGTGCTTGATATTCAGATAAGTTAATAATATAAAGCTTGCTGCCTCTACTACAATGTAATGTGTTTAAACTTCTCTTCTGGATGTTCAACAACTAAGGTTTAGAAATCTAAAGATTAGAAAGATAAATGGGCTAAGAGGACAGCCAATGTTTTGGTTACAGCCCTCCAAGATCAGTAAGGACCCAGGATATAAGAGAACTTCTGCCATGATATCCTACGACTCAGTGAGTCCCCAGTCTTCTGATCCGGGAGATTATGGGACCACAGAGGAAGGTGATCTACTATGTAGTGTGCCTAAGGAGAGTCACTAGGAGAGAAAAATCTCCCAAACTTTCACAGAAAGACACTTGGTCAAGCAATGTCCATGACTCACCCAGATGACTGACACGGATAGAAACACCAAAAGGTGTCGTGCATGGTTCCAGGATAATTCCTGAGGAGACTTAACTGACCTTGAGAGATAGCAAGAAATTGATTTTGAGTGATATAGGTCTCATTTTAACGTGGTCTTAAACATCCCGCAGAAAAGTATAACCATAAAAAAGAAAGCTGTCTTCAGAACCCTTCAAACACTGCTCCTCCAAATTCAGCTGGATCAATTACAAAAACAGAAAAGGGGAAATTTCATATTAAGTATTTTAAAAATCTAGATCAATACATCAATTAGACAGGCAAATTACTGAATCAAAATACAGAGTATAAAAATATGCCCAAATATATACATTTTTGATCAAGTTATAAAGGCAATACAATGGGTAAAGACAGATTTATCAATAAATATTATGAGAATGGCTGGATATTCATATACTGAGACAAAGAGAAAGAGGAGATAAGGAGATGAGAAAAGAAATTTAACCAGTCTCCACTCCATTTGTGAAAATGAAGTTACATGAATCATTGAACTAAATGTAAACCCTAAAAATGCAATACTTCTATAATAAAACATAGGAGAAAAATCACCATGAATTTAGGCAAGATTTTCTTAGATACTACCAAAGTTTTACCCATAAAATAAAAGTACTAAATGTTATTAAAATTTAAAACTTTCCTATGAAGAATACTGTTAAGCAAATGAAAACGTAAGTCATAGACTAAGAAAAAAATACTTATCAGTCACAAACTTGACAACAAATTTGTATCCAGAATATATAAAGAATGTTTAAAATACAATAAGAAAACATAATATAAAAATAACCTAACTCTTAAGACATTTCACCAAAGAGGAGTATGGTAATTACTTGTGAATTGTTGACTGAGAACCACTTAACAGATTAGTAAAAGTTCTGCGTGTGGCTCTATATGATGGACATTAGGTCAGCAAACTGAGGCAGAAAGACCCACCCTGGATGTGGGTGGAACTAACAGGCTTGAAGACTGGATGGAGTAAAAAGCAAAAGAAGGAAGAAGAAAGTGTTCCCTTTTTTGGAATAGTTCTAGTCTTTTCCATTGCTTTTGTACATTGGTCTCTGGTTTCTTCCACCTTCCAGTGAACATTGTCGAGCCTTCTAATGCAGATTCTGGCATTTCAACTGAGACTCTCAGTAGTTACTATTTGCTAGATGCTGGCACTCCAACACACAGATGGTTATTTTGGACTCTTCTATAACTGATTCTGTAATTCTACCTAATAAGTCTCTCTGGATATTTATATCGATAGATATAACTATAGCTATACCTACATAGATAGATATAGATATAAATATAGATATATGGAGATAGAGGTACAGACATAGACATAGATTCTATTGATCTTGAACACTCTAACTAATAATGTTTGCTAACAGGAATGGGTCTAGAAAAATAGTTGTGAAGATGAATTTCACTAATCAGTTCAGTTGTTCCTGGAATTGGCTTGCTAACAATTCAATGAGATGAAAAATTGCCATGATCTATCTTTCTGATAATGTGGAGAATCAATGATGTAAACTGTTTGTAGTAAAATACAATACAGATCTATTTCATTATCCTAATTCACAACTTGTGGACTGCGATGAACTTAGTGACTCTATATGCAAAACTTTGAACATTTTTGGAAAACTAAGATCTAGATTTTCCTATTTGTTGGAGTATAACTTTTCATACTACTTACTAATGATCTTCCAGATTTCAGTGGTGCCCCCTTGTGATTTCACCTTTTTCATTTCTAACTGTATTGATAAGGGCCTTTTCTTCCCTTGTTTTGGTAAGTTTGGATAATGATTTTTCTATTCATTCTTTCAAAGAATCAGTTCTTCAATTTATCAATTTCATATTGTATTTTTAGTATGGATTTCTTTAACTTCCATTCTGATCTTTATGATTTCTTTACTGTGCTAGGTTTGGGTTTGTGCTCTCTTGTTTTACTCAGTCCTTGAGATGAATGGGTATTTATTTGAGTGTGCTCAGTTCTTCTATTGCGATCATTTGCAGTAACAAACTTCCTTCTCAGGACTGTTTTTATTGTGACCCAAAAGATCTGGTACTCCAACATTACTCCTAGTGTACCACTAGCAAAAATTTTATTTCCTGTTTTCATAACTTTCTGCATCACTAGTTTAGTAGTCTTAGTTCTAGAGGGTGTAAGGCTTGTGCTAAGAGGTACAACAATAATTCAATTGAATTGAATGCCTCCTGAATCAAGAGGCTAAAAGGGAGTTGCAGTGCTGTTGGAAGTGGTTGATTCAGACCACTGGGGAAATTGGACTATGCCACAGAGGTAAGGAAAAATACATTTGGAGTGTAGGAGATTCTGTTGGGTGCTTCCCAAGATTACTTTGCTTTATTATAAAGGTCAGTGGGAAACCACAAAAAGCCCAATCCAGGCAGGATGACAAATATGTGGAACCTTCAGGAATATGTCCTCCTGACAGGTAAAGAGCCAAGACCTGCTAGGGTGCTTGTTGAAGACTAAGGGAATAGAAAATGGGTACTAGAAGAATGTAGTTATAAATACCAATTATGGCTGCATGACTGGTTATATAAATGAGGATTGTAATTATCATAAATATCCTTTCCTATTTGATTAATACATTTATGCATATATACACATATATTAAATAGATATCTTTGTTTTCTTTTTTATAATATAGCATTGATTGACTTAATATCATTAAATAGTACTGTTAAATTTACATTAAATATTTAAGTTCTGAAATGTCAGGAAAACAATAAGCATCAGCAAAAGAAAAACTTTTCCTTCTATCCTGGGAGGCAATGCATTTCTGTTTGTATGCAGGACACTTGTGTCAAGGTTGGCATAATCATGAACTTGCTGTTTTATCTGAAGACTAAGTATATTTTAAGGAGATGTGTCTAGCAATCAACTTGACGAGGGGTATCATGTGATCATTAACTGTGACATGTCAACTTGACTTGAGTGAAACCCACTAAGCAGATTAGTGAAGGTCTGGCTGTGTCTGTGGATGACTGACATGCAGACCAGTAAGCTGAGGGAAGATACACCCCAGATGTGAGTGGTACTAAGTAATAGGCTTGTAGCTTGGAAGGAAGGAAGTTTTCTCTTTTTTGGAGGGGCTCCTTCCTGTCTTTGCTTTGCCTTTGGAGACTGGTCTCTAGATTCTGCAGCCTTCCATTGTGGAGTCTTTAGCTTCACTTTAACACTGACCTGCACCAGTGATAATAGTGAACTTCCAAGCCTTCATCCTTTGATTGACACTGAATCCTCTGGTTCTTTAGTTCACAGTCATTTGGATTCTTCCACTTCTGATCCTGTGAGCCTACCTTAAAAATCCCTTTGTATAATTAAAATTTCATATTGATCCTTCTCCTCTAGAGAACGCAATACAAGGATACACAGATGGCAAATAAGCACATGAAAAGATGCTCGGCACAATTAGTCACTATGGAAATATGAATTAAAAATTCAATGATACTGTTACCTACCAATTAGAATGGTTCAGTTTTTTTAGGGTGTGATAATGGCATACATTGGTAAGAATACAGTACAGTCAAAAGTCTCATATACTGCTGATGGGTGTGTAAAGTGATTAGGAAACATTTGGCAGATTGTTATACAAGTAAACATATACTGCTCCATGACCCATTAATACTACTCCTTGATATTTACTCATGAGAAATAAAAGCTGGTGTCCTCACAACAACTTGAGAAATGTTTATAACAGGTTTATTCGTAACCACAAAAAAAAACCCAAATGGTTAATGAGTAAATAAATTGGGGGATGTTGCTATAACAGATATTACCAATGTTATTCAAAATGAAATGTCTATTCATGCAACAATCTGGGAGAATTTCAATGCAATTTTTGCTAATTACAAGAAACCCAATAAGAAGACTAAAGGTAGAAAGTTTGCCTCACCAATCTAAAGTACACATGACAACTTGGGTACAATCCTCAGCACCACCCAAAAGAAAGTTTCAAAGGAAGCCCAACCAAAATATATACTGTGCAATGCCATTTATTTGATATTCTGGAAAAGACAGAACTATAAGGATTTAAAAAAATCTTTGGTTTCCAGAAGGTGGGGTGGAAAGAAAGTTGACCTAAAACCAACAGTGCAAAGAAGTTTGGGGATTGATGAAGCTAATCTAACCTATAATTGTGATATAAATACAGGACTCTAGGTTTTTGTCAAAATCTATATAACTGTAAAGCACAATGTCCATATTATTAATTTTATCATTATGTATGTTTTAAAAATAAAGTAAAACTAGATAAAAACTTTAAAGGTGTGCAGGGTAAAAGTATGATAAAGATTTAGTTTGAATTTTTTCCTATCAGAAATATAGACATAGAAATTCACATATACCAACAGAAAATTAAATATCCAGAAAGACTCATGTTGTCATGGAAAGAACACTAGAGAAAACATCAGAAGATTCAGCCTTACTCCCCCTTTCTTTGTTTCCTTCCTTTATGTGCTTGAAAGGGTCATTTAACATTTGTTTCATCCACAGTCAAGTAAATTGTTAGTATTTTGTAAGGAAACATTATACATTTCAGAACTAGACAAATAGACCTCATTTTGAATCCTCTCACCTTCAGTTTTATGTTGTATATGTTGAGCAAGCTATAACACTTCAGTGTCCTAATTTTATCAATAAAATGGCAATACAAATGACACTACCCTAAAAAATGTAAATTGCCCTCTGATTATGCACTGTTTTGTGAGGCTGTGTAGAAGTAGATACTCTCACATTTAATTGGATGTAAAAGGCCTGGCATGGTGGTACACACCTGTAATCTCAGCACTTGGGAGGCTGAGAGAGGAGGATTGAGTTCAAAGCCAGTATGTGCTACATGGTGAGTTCAAAGACAGCTTGGACTACATAGTGACACCTTGTCTCAAAAAAAAAAAAAAAAAAAATCTCTGGTGAGTGGCAAAAAAGTAATTATGGTGCCTACTATTTCAAGGTTTGGACAGTGGGAATTTGGTAGAAGGGAACAAGAACCCTAAAGAAGACTTTTCACTATTTAATATCTGAAAATGATGGGTAATAAATCATGTGAATCAATTTATTGTTTAAAATACAAATAAACTTGAAATAGATAAGACAAAAAGAAGTCATCCAAGAACTCAGCACTAAGAAAGCACTAAGATATTCTGAAGGAGATGATGGCAAGCAATGTCATAATAAAATAAACAATTCAAGAGAATGACTTTCATTCAAATATATAATTATTGCCACCAAAGATAACATAATTTCATTGATTGATGTCATTTGGATATCCAATACTGTCTAGGTGATGTTGAAAGGTATTTACATATCAGGACCTCCCCCAGAGAACATTCCTGTTGATCAAATATTTTATCCTCAGTTTCTAGTGACTCATTTTTCTACTCTAGCAGATACTTATTTATTTTTTGTTAAGTGTTTTTCAAAATCAACTTCCAAGTCTAACTGATCAAACTGTGTTACTCTAGTATTAAAATGTTGGCCTATTTAACATTTTGAGTAAAAATTTAGAGATCTGTTTATTTAAAACATGAAACTAGCTCCATGACAATGGCCTTTACAGGAGAACATTGAAACATGGTGGCCTGTACTATAGTGCGTGGCAGTTTAATGCAGTATCCTGCAATTGCTTGTGACAATGTGCTTCCGTGTGTCAACGGCATGTGATCTGTTTTTCACAGCAACTGATTTCACAAAGAGTGGATACATTTAGGAAATAGGAATTACAGTGATGGAATGTCTACTTTCTTATTACCTCTTGTCAAACTCTTCTTTTTCTATTTCAAGTTGTTACTGAAATATTGTAAGAGTGCTCCTAAACAAAAGGGCTACATAGCTTGTTACTGTTCATCAACTGTGGTCTGCCACCCTAACAAGGCAAATGTTTCCTCAGCTTGCCTGTGCCAATACACAGTTCATCACCGGAAGCTACTGTCATCCTGGAAACTCATAGACCTGAGATGCTGTAGGGCATTACACTGCCCAGGACTCCTCCAACACTCTATAGGGTTCTTGCAGTGGGCACATCATCACTTTAAAATACTTTGAAGCATTTCATCTGCTTGGTAAACATAGAGAAGATATAAATTAGTGAATACCATAATGCAAGGAATTATTTATACAGATGAGGGAACCAAGACTTACAAAACTGAAAAATAAGTGACTACCGTCACACAGCCGCTATTACAGAAGGACTGCAAACTCCCTCTGTGTGTTTTCCCAAGCGAGTGCTTTCCAATCTACTGTTTTCTCCCCTGGAGACTGAGTCACATCATTTGTATCTTTGTCCTTCCCTCACCCCTTACATTCGTAGCATGCCAGAGAAAATTCTTCACGGTATTGCTTCCAATCCTTCAGTTTTCTTGCTAATGATGTTTGCATAACCTTGGGAAATAGAGGTTTGTGCCTTCTCTAGGGCAGAAGACTGGTTTCCAAATCGGGATAGTAAGAACTGTCTCCTCGCAGGGAAGTGGTCGGGCAGATTTTGCTACCAGTTTCTTTCATAACATTGGGAATTTCCTAAACTTATTGATCCTCAGCGGGGACAAACCTCTCTGTGTGTATCATCTATCTGGGCCACTCCTCTGATGCCTTGGGATTTGGAGGGTGGGGGCTGGAGACTGAACCGATGCAAATACAAAACTCTTGCTTCCTGTGGTGCTGAGTAATCAAGTCTGCTTGCAGTAGAGCAAAATCATGGAACCTTCGAAGCTCCTGACAAGAGTGGGTAATATATATATATTTACTTTATATATATTTACTTTTTAGATACATTTCCTTAGGCAGTGTTCAAATACCTTGCAATCTAGTGACACTTGAATATACACAAATAATATTCACAATATATTTTGTGAATTTTTCACTAAATAATAATTTGTTCATGCAGAAAATTCAGTTTTTGAGGGACAGTAGCACAAGAGTATAACCCACTAAACAGTAACACAAAAACCTTATCTTTTATAACACAAAAAGTCCTATTTAAATAAATAATAAATAAAACGTATTTTCTATTCTGAACACTCAGACTAAAATGTAAATTGATTATGATTAGTGGATGAATATAATAACAAAAGAATTTCCACTGTCTGAAATAAGATTGGATTTCAGATTCTATTGAGTTGAATTATCAAAAGATGACATATAATTTCTTGCTTTGAAAGAATTATTTTTCTAAAATTATTTGAAATCTATTATGTGACCAGCTAAAATTGTAATATCAGCTGAGTCACCAGTAGGTTGTCATTGTTTTTAAGTAATTTAAACTACAAATACCAGCAAGAATTAATCATCATCCATTTTTTTTGCTTTTAGACTTTATCTTCCTAAATTACTTAAGTAATGAGTATTATGAAGCAATGTGCACAATGAGCAAAGCATACTATTCTTTGGAAGACAGCATAGGATAAAAATAAATTAGATGATGTGAGTAAAGTAAGCCAGGTTTTAGGTGAAGGATAAAATAAAGAGGTAGGCTTTGACCTTAGAATGGTTCATCTTCTCCTCACCTAGGTTATTTTTTGAACTACTGATAGATTTATAAATTCTACTAGACTAATTATTTGAACAAGAGTGGACAAGGAGGTATACCTAGAAATAAAAATGGCAAGCCTGCTAAATATTGGCTGGTTTTCAAATATTCAGTAGGCACTTAACAGTTGAATGTGCTGTCTTTTAGGGAATGGACAGGATATAGAAAACACCCAGATTTCTAATTATTCTGGTTCGAAACAGTTTTCTCTATGTGTCTGAAAGCCCCGGAGTTTTTTCTCAGGGTTACTTTAAGCAGGTAACTTCAGTGAGCAGGAAGAAGAGGGACCATGTCTTTGAGCTTACTAGCTCCAAGTAACCTGTGCCTCTTTTAGTGATTCAGACTGCAGCTGACAACAGTGCATTTTAAATCAAGATTGGAAACCAGCTGGCTCCTGAGGAGTCCAGGATTAACTCTCACTGTTTCCAGTCACCTCATTTGCCAATTACCTGCTCAGTCAGTGCTTCAAAGATTTCATGAGCAACAATATCTGATGAGATTGTCAAAGCACAGACTTCAGCCTTACCCAGTGATTTAGTTTCCAGGAACAGTAATAATTCTCAGGCAAAACCAAGTCATGTACATTTGCTTTTAAGTCAACACCAGGGTACACAAGTTCCAAGAACACAGAGTAGAAATTAGTTCAGACTTTGAGGCTTTTAACTTCTAGTCTTCCCTTCTCATTAAGATTTGCACTATAAAGGGAAAAGGTGAAAATTTTGCTTTTATGCTATCTCATCACTATTATAACTCTAAAAGAAATTATGCATTTTAGAAGAAGTGGTTTAAAAGAATAATAGAGGTTAAAATTCCAAGAAATATAGTACTTTCTTACCTTCAAATTTCCATTAAGGCCAAAATAATTACATAGCAAATTACCACAAAATTGAATGTAAGTGTGTTATGTCTGGTCTTTCCTGCAATGTCTGTATAAAACAACTCTCTGTATAACACAGAATCAAAGTATAGTAGTTTATTGTATTTATTACAGTAGCTAATATTTATCAAGCATAACCTATCAAGTGACCAGATGTCAAGCTGAGTGCTTTCACAAATACTACATAATATAACATCATTAAATATCATTATGTAGAAGTAGAAAATCCAATACTGATTTTTTAAATTTTGGCCATACTTAATACATTCTAGCTTACCACATATATAAAAATCTCTACTAAACTTACAAAATTCTACTTTGTTTAGCTGTTAACAAAGTTTCTGGAAAATTATTACATTTCCAATTTACCTTGTTAGGTAATAATCCTGCTACCAACACTAGACAAAGATTTCACATACCAAAAAAGAAATGATGCAGACAATATTCATGTCTCATGAGCAAAAACACAGAATCTGTAACAAATCAAATCTAGCAATATATGAAATGGATAATGTATCATGGTACATCAAGTTTGTCTTTGGAGTAAAGTTTGGTTCAACATACAAGAAAAAATAAATGTAATTTAAAACAATAGACTGCAAAGACAAACTTATAGGCTTTTTAGAAGATGCAGAAAAAAACAAATCTAGCCAAATGCAACATTTTGAAAATTCTTAGTAAGCTATAATGCAAAAGGAATTTCCTCTACCCTATAAAAGACATCCATTAAAAGTTACAAATAACATTGTTCTTAAGATAGGACTAGAAACAAAAAAGAATATTTTCTCTTACTAATTCCATTTAGCATTGTATTTGAGGCCCTAGCCAGAGACATAAAGAAAAAAGAGATAAAAGGCATATTTAAAAAGAAGAAATAAAACTCTCTATTTGCAGATGGTATAATCACCTATTTAGAAAACCCCTAAGAAGCTACTAGAACTAGTACATAAGTTTAGAAAGATAGCAGGATAAAAAGTCAATGTGCAAAAATCAATTGTATTCCTATATACTAATAACAAATACTTGGAAATTGAAATTTTTAAAAATATCATGTACAGCAGCATAAAATGTCAGAGAATACTGGGATAAAGTTTATAATGTGCAAAATTTGAGAGATTTAGCATAGATTTAAGTAAATAAAAATAAGTACTGTACTCAAAGATGAAAGATTTATCATCAACAAGGTATCATTTTTTCCCAAATTGATCTAGAAATTCAATGAAATTCTCATCAAAATCCCAGTGGAATTTTTCCATAAAATTTGGAAAGTGATCTTAAAACAGACAATGTAAGGGATGAAGGAAATACAAAATAGTTTTAAAAAACAGTACTGAAGTTAGAGATTTCTTACCTGACCTCAAGATTTATTTTAAAGTTATTGTAATCAAGAAAACATAACACTGTTATGTATGTAGATAAGCACATACACGAATGAAATATTTCAGGGTCCAGAAGCACACATGTATACATAGTCAGTTAAGTTTTTACAAAGGTACTCATATAATTTAATGAGGACAAGGCAGCCATTTCAACAAATAGTTTAGTGGAACTGTATGTGAGAGTATAAATTAAGTGAACCTTTATCCTTACCTTAAACCATACGTAACAAAATAAGAAAGAATCATGTGCTTAAATGTAAAACCAAAAGAAACCTCTTATAATTCAATAACCACAATGACAAATACCCCTATAAACCTTATAAGACCACTGAAATTGAAAAACTGATGATAACAACTGATGAAGAAGCAAAGGTACTAATGCCTTCATACATTTCTACTGCATGTGTAGAAAATCATTAATCATAAGGGAGTATAGGAAAACTTCCTTAAACAATTGAAATTTCATGTCTTGATGTTGGTGTGGTAATTACTATAAAATTGTTGAAAATCATAGATACATAGATTAAAGCAGGCATTAAATAAATATAACTATTTTAAGAGCTAATTGTAAAGTGTTTTTCTTTTTAACTACAGTATTTATATTTTAGGGAAAGCTGTATGTATTCCTTTTTTGAGAGTGTCTACTTGCTTAAATGTTTCAGTCCTTTGACAGAAAACAAACCTCCAATATTCTGGAGGAAATATGAACACAGAATTTAGGTATGGATGTTTGTCCCTTTTGTTATCTAAATTGTACAAGTTAATATACAACTGTTGTTTAACAATAGCTTCACATTTGGTGCTTCCAAGAATTGAAATCAGATAGCAAAATACAAAAACAACATCTAAAACATTTTTATTTGAGCATTAATAAGGATAATAAGTCTAAGGAATTGACACACAACAAAAACTTTAAATCTGAAAGTATATAACAACAAAAAGAACTAGTTTCTCTGGGCGAATACTTGCAAACTAAATCATTCTGAAATGGGTAAATAAGTAAAAGGATCAATCCTTTGTCCTACCTTTTTTTTTTTTTTTTTTTTTTTTTTTTGTGGTACCGGGGATTGAACTCACAATCTCGCACCTGCCAGGGCAGGCGCTTAAGGGACTGAGCCAAACTCCCGGCCCCAGTTTTTTGAGGCAGCGTCGCACTATGTAGCTCAGGCTGGCCTCGCGCTCGCGTTGTAGCCCAAGCCGGCCTCGAACTCACAACGCTCCGCCTACCTCAGCCTCCTGAGTGCTGGGATTAAAGGTGTGCGCCACCACGCCTGGCTTGTCCTGCTTTTTCTGTATGACAAGTATGATTCAATAATTCAAAAGTAGGTGAGATACAATTTCTCTTAATAGAAGTATTGCAGCTGATAAGAAAAATGATAAAATTTGAGAATTGACATTTAGCAAAAGTTATGGATCTAAGATTCATTATCAGTAGCTGTTGCCATCAGAAAAGAAAGGAATCAGTCATTATATAATGTAGGAGATGAAATGCACACTAAGTAGTCTTGTTTCCTTGTCATAGATACACGTGGCATCTGAACATGATTCAGATGACTCTGCCTCCGCAGGAAACAGGTATGTGTAGAACACAGGGGAGGCACTCTGCATACTTCTCATTGTGGCAAGCTCTAGAGAAAAAATGTCCATTTCTTACAGAAATCACTTACAAAAGGAAAGTGATGAGAATAATTCACAGATTGAAAAGCCATTAAATACACGTCAGCCATCTGCAATGTCTAGATTTTTACAGGATCATGATTCCAACAGTGAACAAGATGTAATATTCCTAAGACAACAACATAAATAGCACCAAATATTATTAATATTGTCTGAGAATAGTATTTAACTTATAAAGACAAAAAGTGTCTTTTACACATGCTTAGTAAACAAGAATAAAAGAAGCAAGTGGTGGGATTATAGATTTAGAAAAGGACTGGCCACAGATTTGAAATAATTCAATCTGGGTGGTATGTAAAATGAGAGTTCATTAAACTATTCTGTAAGTTAAAAAAAAAACCTGCTTGCAACTTTCCACAATAAAAAATTTAAAAAGATAGAGAAATGCACATAATATTAAATGTTTCTTGAGCTTGTATTAGCTGGCTCTCATAATTACATCACAATTTCAAATCTTAATATAGCCAAAACTTGAAAGTATGAATATGTTTGACCTTTCTTTTTTTTTCCATTCAAATATAAATTTTCTTTGCCCTTTCTAATCTTGTATCTAATGAGCTCTTCAATTATAATTATCATTCAATATTTTAAAATCAAAGTTCTCTTCAGGATGACTCTCCAAACTGACCTTTACCACCACAAACTTGCTTCCTGGTGTGATTCTAGCATTGTTAGTATCTGACACTAAACAGAGTTATACAAACCTTTGTGCTGAGTGTGGTGCCACACACCTGCAATCCCAGCACTCTGGAAAGCTGAAGTAGGAGGATCAAAATTTCAAGCCCAGTCTGAGCGACTCAATAGCTATGTGAGACCTTGTCTCAAAATAAAATACACAGAAAAGGGATGAAGATGTAGCTCAGTGCAAAGGTGCTGGTTCAATCCCTAGTCCTGGAAAAATAAAAAGTCATAAAAATGTCCACTTTGAAAAGTGATCTCTAGTGTTTATATATCACAACAAACCCTCAAGTTCCTTTATAGGCTATTTCAACTCTTGATTCCCTTTTGTGGTAGCATGATCTGTACTTTCAGCTCACCAACCTGTAGATGAAACCAGTGTTTGTGAAGGAAGAGCGCACTATTTTTTTGTTATTTCTTTTTCCTAAACAACAGCATTTCAAAAGGATCACTTTTTTTTCCTTGTACTCAACAAGTATTTAGGACCTACTATGCTCAGAAAAGGGAAAATAATCATTGCCTAAATCCGATTAGATAAAACAAGAAACAATATTTTTTAAACTAGCTGTAGCGGCACACATCTATAAATTCTAGCACTTTAGAAGATTGAAGCAGAAAGATAGTAAGTTCAAGTCCAGTTTGGGAAATTTAGTAAAACCTTGTCTCAAAATTCTTTTTAAAAAAATATTTTTTAATATTTAGTGAGCCCTGAAAATTCTGAGTAATCTTTTTAAAGAATCTGTCTTATACAAAGTTGTAAAAGTAAATTATTTCAATCAATGGAGATAAAAACAACTTTCAGGGTAAAGTAAAACTGTACTGGAGTTTTAAAAATGAAAATTGCTAAGGTGTCTGAAGCCGCTCCTACTATGCCTAGGTGCCTGCTAAGGCTCCCTGGAATGAAATGTTATAGAATGGAAAAGATCTTATTAGATTGGATCAGTTGGATGGATTAGATAGATGAAACTGACCAGGTTACTTGATTTGACTGAATTCTGTTTAACTGAAGAAATGATCTTTTGGGGAAATTGAATAAGGGAACCAATAAATGTGAGACAGCCAAAAAAAGGAGCTTGAGTTTTCCTGGTTAGATAGTTGGGAAAAACTATGCATTTTTTAACTATGATTGACCAAATTAAGACTTTTATGTAAGCTTGTATTAAACAGATGCTTCTTGGGTTTATTCCACAAGCACTGTTGACTCTAGTTCTGAGAAAAAAGAAGCATCTTGGCAGCTTTGTTAGAACAAAGATGAAGAGAAGATTGAAGTGCTAGAAATCGGTGAAAAAAATGTCATTTGAATTCCTCCAGGCATGAAACAACAAAGACCCAAACAAGCAGGGAAAATCAAACCAACTGCAGGATTTCAATATCTTCATCCCCTTAGCTGAGGTACAAACCAGACCAACTTTATACCAAATACTGTTTTATACCCAAAAACATTTTTCTGCAATATATTTATATTAAAGTAAATTTCCCATCAGTTTGAGATATATATATATATATATATATAATCAGACTTAAATCATTCTTTACCATGAGTATCAACACTATTAAAAGTAAATTAACAAATCAACCCCATTTTTTCCTTTTACTGGCCAATAGGCAGAGTTATTTAATAGAAAATATTTTTGACAGTGTAATGAGTTCTCAAATAGGCCATGACCTACCATGTCTAGGTAGGTAGCTCTCTCCAGACTCCATTCCTGTTTACACTCATTTGTTTGCAAAGGAATAGAAGACTCGTGATAAAAGAACTCAAAACATTCATATTTCCATTAAGGCATAAACAAAGAAGATCAAATTGATTCTAATAAGGAGTACTCTAGGCTACTTGGAAGATGATTCATTTTTGGGAAAAGGACTGCAGTCATGGTGAATGACACTGAGGCATGTCTTAAGGGATTCCACAGTATAGCATAATATTATTGTTTAGATCAAGAATGAGTCCCCGAACTCTTGTGCTCTCAGAGGCAGGGTTTTTGGAAGGTGGTTGAATCATGGAGGCAATGTGTTCATCTGTGATACATCCACTGGTGAGTTCAGCAGCTGGTTATGCTCTAGGGAAGTAGGGCCTGGTCAGAAGAGGCTGGGGGCATCACCCGCAAGGGTGAATCTCCTCCTCCTCCTCCTCCCCCTCTTTTTTTCCTCCTCCTCCTTCTTTTACTTCTTCTTCTTCTCTCTCTCTCTCCCTGTCTCTCTTTCTCTGCCTCCTGGAAGTTACAACGTGACCCGTTTTCCTCCATAGGAGGGCCTCCTACTGTTCTGTTTCTGCATTGGAGCTGGCCAATCATGGACCGAAACTTCTGAAACTGTGACCCAAAATAAACCACTCCTCCTCTAAATTGTTGATGTTGGATATTTTATCCCAGCAACAGGAAAGTGACTAGGACACATGGTGATTATTCCTGAGCTTTACATGAGCCAACCAGCCTGGGGAGTCCTGAGGGGGAAGAAAAGCCAGTGGGTAAACTAAAAAGCATTTGGATGAGTTCTGCAAAGCACTGGTGCCCAAGCCATTCTTCTTTGGAGCCACGGAGACCACTCACTTTCTACACCTTCAAACACAGATAAAATAGGTATCCTTGGAGAGGCAAGCCAAAGAATAAAGCAACCAAAGGTTTTATGAAACAATAATTCAGACTAAAGGGACAACAGCAAGAAAGCCATTGGCAACTTGAAGGAGCTCCAAACATACATTAGACAATCTGGGGTTTCTCCTGATCTTACTGCAGAAGAAGAAAACATGCACAGAAATCTAAGCATTCACTTTTATATGTACAGGTATTAAGGACTATCAAAATAGATTCAGATTACATTGCACAGAGCTGTCAACTAAGCAAGTAAGTGATGAATAAGTGGCAAATACACCACAGATACACAGCCCTTTACCTCTTGGGCTAAGCAGATATTTGGGCAGCCCAAGCCCACCCTCTAGCCCCCAAGAGACAAAGCATTGGCTTCTCCAAGGCAATTTATAATTTGCATTCAAAAGAGTCCATCACCAAATGGCCAAATAGAGCCCCAGAGAAGGGTATGGTAGAGTGTCTCGAGCTATGTTCCAGAAATCAAGAAGAAAACCTGAAAGAAGACATGATCAAGTGTGGGTAGGCTGAAAGCTGAAGACATAGGCCAGGGTAGAGGTCTGATAAAGGCAGCTCCAGGCAAGTGGTAAAGAATCTCTCTTTGTACACTAGGTGTTGTTCTTTGCCAACAATGTGACCTTTTCTAATGATAACCAAGCCAGTGGTGAAACGACTGCTCCAACAGTGAATGCACATTATATATTTGGAAACATCTTTGATATTTTGAACATTTAATACGAAAAAATGATACTGTATTCATGATCTATATATTGTGGCATGAAATTTCCATACTTCGTTTTCTATTATAAAAGAAGGAAATTCATTTTAAAAATAATATCCAATCTTGTGCATTTTTTAACAGTTGTAAAGAAATTTTATCACTATCTATTTGAACAATCTGGATAATTGTGGAGAAGTTAACTCCACTATTCAACACATATTTGTTGAATACCTTCTATACACCAAGTACTGCTCTAGGGCAATACAGTATTAAATAAAAGGGACAAAAATCCCTGTCTTCCTAGAAGACAGAAAACAATGAGTAAGATAAACAAGTGAGGTATATATGTTTTAAACAATGATCATTATTAATGAGAAAAATTAATCTGGGAAAGTTATGGGGGTTGATACTGTACACCAGGATCATCAGGGATCCAGGGATGTCCTTATAAAACAAAAAGTGATATTTGAATCCAGACCTGAGAGAAATATGATCAAGAATGGCAAGACCATATCAAAAATAAAACTTTATTATAAAAATTATTTCACATAAACAAGTTCAAGCACTTTTTAAATTTTTAAAGTATTTTATTTACATCGTATAATATAATGTTTAATATTTTTCCTAAATATCTGGTTATTTTTACAATGAAGTTCCAAACTAAAGGATCATGCTGAAGAATGGGATGCATTGACACCGTGACATGAAGACCAAGCAAAACCTTGTGGGTATTTAAATGCTATTCAGCTTTTATTATAAAGATATGAGGGTTAAAAAGAGAGTGTGGCTGTTTTTAGCATAAATTTCTCAAGTAATTCATCTATTTTCCAATCCCTAAGATAGAAGTGGCCTAAGTTACAGACACCTATCACACTATTCTTATCTCTACTGAACTAACTGATTCTTAAGAGCAGAAAGTTCATCTTAATTGTCTCTATATTCCCATCCTTGGCAAAGCTGTTAGCACATTAACACGTGTTAACATGTGGGCCATTAATCTGTATTTTTTAATAAAATAAATTTGTTTTAAATATTTTCCCTATTTCTATAAGCAGTGTATGATCATTACAGATTCCATAAAACAGTGGAAAGAAGAATTCTCTGTTAGTAATTTTCACTTAGGACAGCACTGGGACACCAACTGCAGGCCAAAAGCTAGACTGAATCTATCAGCAGTTGTAGAGTGATCTACTCTTTCCTCTCTACCTCTAAAATCATAAATCCAGTCAAATGAAAGAAAAAAGAACAGTTGGTCAGTGCCATTGTCTACTCCTTCAGGCTATACCTCAAGGCTCTGTCTCTATCTATCTATCTCTATCTATCTCTATCTCTCTATCTCTGTCTTTCTCTTTCTCTCTCTCCCTGTCTCTGTGTCTCTTTTGGCAGCTACCACATATTGTGGCAACCCAATCCCAAGACCAGGCTTTGTCTTCAAGGCTTCAGCTGAATTCAGTATCTCAGATACTGCTCTGTCCACAGAACTGTCACACCCACAAGTTTCCATCTCATTTCTTTTCCTCTGGGCATATCCCTATATATAAAAACTCTCCCACCTTCTCTATGTTCCAGGTAATCTCTGCCCTCATACCATCTTGAACTTCTCATTCCCTTGCTCAACTCCCTTTTCCTATTTTTCTACAAACACATTGCTTACATGAGGACTAAAATGGATCAACACACATCGCTGTGTTTTTATTTTTAACTGAGTGTTGTCAGCTTTAACTGAAACCTGAATCATACCACAGGACAAGTTCGCAACAGTGGTTTTTTCCATATTCCAGGTACACAGGTACAAGAGGAAAGGAGCCATACCTGTTTCATTCTCCAGCACCACCTCCACACAATTATTGCTTCATCGATCCATAAAGTCCTATGGTTTACTTAATCACCCAACCCTCTCTCTGGCTATCGTCTACAGTGATGGCGCCTCCATTTATGAAAAGTTTGTTATCAGTTTCATAGTCTTCCTCTCCAAAGTCATGCCATTATCCTTTGTAATTCCAGTGCCTATATAGTAACTCAGACAGTGTTGTAGACTCTCACCCTTTAACCACTTCATCCCTATGTAGCTCTCTTACTTTTCATATTCCCAAAGACATACTGTTGAGATGTGTCATTACCAAAAAGTAGTAATAATTCAATGTATTCAAATGTCCCAATAAATACCACTAAATTGCCGTTCTTCCAGCAAGTTTGCGTAATTATTACAATTCACTAATAATCTCACAGGCAGCTTCAGCTCAGAAATTCAACACTTCTTTGGGTGTGGTCGTGTGCGTGTGTGTGTGTATGCCTCTGGGTGCATGTGCATGTGTGACAGGGGTGTGTATGTGTGGTACTGTGAATCGAACCTAAGGCCTCCACATTAAGCTACAATTCCAACCCACCCTTTTTTTAAAATTTTAAAACAGGGTCTTGCTAAATTGTTGAGATATTTCCCAGCCTCCCAGGATACTGAGATCACACAGGTGTACACCACCACACTAACCCACCATACTATTTCAGTATCCAAAGCTGTTTTGTCCCAGGTTCCTTTCATTCTTCCCATGTGGGGAAACACAATCCCAAATTAATCCTTCTGTCTGCCTTCCCCAACCCTGCATTCAAATCAAAGCATAAATACTTACAGGAGAATAAACAAAGAAATTTGTAGAGCACAAAGTTACTCAAGGACCAGTGAAATTATGAGAAGAAAGTAAAGACATAAATAAGCTTTAAAGCATTTTCTAATGAATTAATTGGATAAATTAAAAGACTCAATTCCTTGTATACTCATTAAGAAACTTGGATGATTTTAATTAGTATGAGCTAAAATTCCAGCTTATTCCATTTAAAAAATTGGTAATTGTGAAAACTATCTACAAAAGGCAAATATTTACCCTGATTAGAGTTGAAGTCCAAAATTATTTTCAAGTAATTATAAGACTACTTTACAAGTAAAGATATGACCATGTTACCAAATATTTACATGATGCTTAAAACATAGCCTACTTTCCGCTTTTCTGTTCTCAGCAATGTAAACAGTAAATTTTGTTAAAATAACAAAACCATATTATTCAAAATGAATGCTTGAAGTCAGTTTGTCACTAAAACATACAGCTAATATAGCCTTGTGTTACTTCATTCAGAGATAGTTTTAGAGACTCTACATCTTATTTTCCCTTTTATGTAGGTAGGAGCAACATCATTTAGATTTTCAAAGTAACTGAGGGTGCTATTCACTTGGAATAAAGATCACCACTAAATGTCATGTTAAAAGTTATTCAACTTAATTATTTTTAAGCAAATTTATAATTCTGAAGTAAGGAAGCTGAAATTTGTTTGTAACAAGACATGAAAGACTGTCCAAATGTGTATTATCCTTTACCTAAAGACATCATGCACCATTTCCAATTATAACACTGTTACTTGTCATCTTATCTAAAATATACAGATGAAAAACTCTCTAGACTAGTTTTGAAACCTCTCACAAGAAGAAAAAACTTCAGCCATATTATTTTTAATATGGTCAAAAATAATAACATTGTCTTGAACACCAAAGAAAATTAGCTATTTCAGTGCCTCTCAAGAACTCACCATGTTAGGCAGGGAGGCTCCAACCGGAAGATAACTAGCCTGCCTTCCTGGTGAGTGCACATGACCAGTATGGAGTCCAGGAAGAGAAAGAGATGTGCCTCTCAAGAACCCGCCAAGTTGGGTCAAGGAGGATCCAACCAGAAGACAACCTAGCCTGCCTTCCTGGTGAGTGGTGTGCAACCGATGCAGACTGCAGGAAGAGAAAGATCTGTGCCTCCTGTAGGCCTACTGGCATGCGGTCTAAGAATCAAGGACCCCTCCCCGCACCCTGCCCCGCCACCAAGCAACCTGCTGGTTCAGAGGACTGGCTAAGTTGATAGCAACTATGGTACATAAAGTGACTAAATGAATGTATTGTTTGGTTGATTTTGCAGGCCTGGAGCCAGCAGTCTGAGCATCTCTTGGGAAGATGACAATATGCAATGTAGCAAATATGGGGGATTCTCTTCTGTCTTGTCTTTGAGGCCCAATATTGCTCTCACTGTTTTGCTTTATTCTGATTAATTTTTTTATTTGGTTTATTTCATATTCTGTTTTTATTGGTTTCATTGTGTTTTGTTTTTGGTTTGATTTTACTATACCTGATGGAATGGTCAGCTATTCTGAAAATAAAAGATATACTATAGTAGCTATTGTTTTCCTAGTCTCTTTTTTTTGAAGTTCTGTACCAGTTCTACTGCTTTGTTTTGATTGACTTTGTTTTGTTATGTTTTGTTAGATTTTACTATCTTTACAATCAAAAAAAATTAAAAAAAAGAAAATCAGCTATTTCTACAAAAAGATTTAATTTATCCTTACTAAGAATATTCAAAAATATACTTTGAAGAGTAATCTAACACAAAAGTCTCAAAAATATTTTGAACAATGACAGTGTAGTTTAACTAAATGTGCAACATTTCAGTTATACTTTTTAGGAAGTTTATTCCCATTTAGAGGTCAAAGTTTTAATGCATTTGCAAAATAGTCCTATTACTGAATAGTTCCATCTTTTGTCTTTTATTCATCCAACAAATATTTTTTGGGCTATTTAGGGCTGGTTCTGTATTAGAAGGTAAATAGTATTAAGCAAAAGATAGTCCATGTATTTATGGAACTTAAAGTGCAGGAAGGGAGAGAGTGAATGGAATACTTCTTGGTGATTACTTCTGAGCTGAGATGTAGACTGAGATGGAGCCAGACATGTTAAGAACATGGAAACTCAGTCCAGTCTGAGGTGTAAAGGCCTGGTGATTCCAAAGACTTTAAAGAATGTGTGGCCAAAGGTAGGGGTATAGGGGGATAGAAAGATAGAAGAGCAGCACGGGACCAGTAAGACAGAAGTGGACCAAACAACTCAGTTGACCTCAGTTTTAAAGTCCCCAGCACAATTATCAATGCTAATATGAAAAAATAGAAAGACTACAAATAAATATGTGCACACTGATTAAAGACATGCAAAATGTTTGCAATAGTGAAGACCAGAGCACAAACTTTTAATTAAGCCACTGATATACTAAGATGGCTGTTTATAATATTTTGTTTCATGAATAGTGTCTGTAAAATTTGCTAACCAAACAATAGTACATTTATATTTTACATTTATAATACATTTATATTTTAGATAAAGAAATAGGCTAATAATATACTGAGAAGCTCATTCTGTCAGCTAAGAGTTCACTTTAAAATCTTGGCCATCTCACTTGGTAACAATAGCAAACACTACTGCACTTGACTAAGGTCCAGTAGAAGCTCTCTTAATGAGCTTCAGACACCAACTCTGTGGAGTTCATGTGCTTGTTGCTAACTGCTCATTTCAGAAAGCTTAGATTTGAACTTTGAGTTGCCCTTGGCCTCTGGAGCTGTCTATAGGTGAGAGCCAGAGAAGTCAAGGTGTTCAGCACCCTTCCTGATTCATGTTGCGTATAAATGCCCAGAAAGTTTTCTCTGACATACAAACCGTTAGGTGCACTTTATGTACCAGAGTCTAATGAGGCACCCAGCTGAGGCTGAGGCGTCATGTGAAACAGATCGTTGCATGGCCTCTTACTTCCTTTCATGGTTTCTCTTGGGAAGTTTCCTTAATGAGCCCACTGTACCCATATCTTCAGTGTAAGTTTTTTTTTTTCTGTGATAACTAGCTTGTGTTCCTTTAAAGTAATAATAAAATTCTTCATATATATACATATATCTATATCCATATCTATATCTATATCTATATCCATATAGATAGATAGATATAGATATAGATATAGATATGGATATAGATATAGATATAGATCTGTGTCCCTTTTGGTTGGAGGGAGATTTACTGGGGACTGAATCAGAAGACAAGGCAATGCTGAAGTGCTAAGCTATATCCCCATGTCTTTCCTTTTTTTTTTTTAATGTTTATTTTGAGACAGGAACTCACTAAGTTTCCCAGGTTGGCCTGGAAGTGACAATTCCTTGACTCAGCCTCCCAAGTAGCTAGGACCCCAGGCAAGTGCCTCCAGAACCTCGAGTCATTCATCTATCCATTTTTTACTGGCCTTCATTGAGCATATATAGTATTAGGTTCTGTGCACCACATATAGCATTTAGTATTTTAGCACATAATGAAAATAACATGTTTCAGCCCAATTCTGCATCCAAGTACCAAATATCCTAGGTAATGAGGTTGTTTCTATTTAATAAATCAAATTATTTCTGTATTTTTGATTAATCAAATTAATTAGCTATTAGTATTTGATTATACTTAACCAACTCACCAAGTGAAGAAGGTACACCAAAGATGTAATATTTCCAGAAACATTCAGTTTCTAAATTGCTCTTAAAACAAATGCATCTAGAATAAAAGCAGAATATATGCAGTACAGTTAAAGCCTTACAGCTCTAAAATTACTTTCTAAGTTTAAGATAAAAATGAACTCTTGTAGCATAAATTGCTCATAACTATGTGTTTATTATGAATTTATATACACAACAGCTCCAACTCATCATCTGGTTATGTAAAAAACGTGTTTATATTACAACGGTTACAGAACACATTTCCCCATAGATCTAATGTTACTAATTTCTAGGTTAACTAGAGCATTCATTGCTAGTTGTTTAACCCATAATGTGCCTGGACTACTATATTTTTCTATGACTAATATAGCAAATACTCACGCTAGTAGGGCATTGTTTCTTCATATACCAAAATTCTTCATATACCAAACCTACCAGTGAAACACCATAGAACACAAATGCCACTCCTCCCTCAGGCCTTATGCAATACAGCACTGCCATGCTTGTGTGAGTCTTCATTCTCCCCCTGGGCTCAGCAAGCTAATGTTTTCATCTTTCTGTTTCTACCACTCCATCTTCAATAACGTCATCTCTCACTCAGAGCTACCATTCTCAGGCCTTTCCCACTGAAGACTTGGGCTATGTTCACTATGGCCTCCCTAATTCCAGTATTCGCCTCTCAATTTACCAAGGCCAACCTGAAAAGGAATTCAGTGAGGGCCCTAAACTCCCAGTCTTCTCTAGAGAGCAACATATGCCACACATTTCTTTTATACTAAAGTGAGAAGTGTACTGTTGCATCAGTAGTTCGCAAGATGAGGATCACAGTGGTAATTGTTAAAAGCAATTATTCTAATGCATGAGCATGAGATTTGGATCTCTTTTAAATTCTCTTTGAAATTCTTTTCATTTTCATTGTATAGGCTTTACATATCTTTTTTTTCAGATTTATCTTTAATTCGTGTTTTGTGATGTTGTAAGTGGTATTTTTAAGCTTTCAGTTTCAAATGTTCATTGCTAATATAATAAATAAAATTAAATTGTATAGTACAACTTGCTAAATTTACTTATATTTATAGGTTTCATGTATATTTAGCACAGTATTGTGGCATCTGTGAAAAAGGGCATCCTTTCCATGTGCATATCTTTCAGTTCTTTTTCTTATCATATTTCACTTACTGAAACTTCCAGTACAGTGCTGAATAAAAGAGTAAGAGTAGAAATTCTAGCATTGCTCCTTATATGAAGAAGAAATCATTCAGTGTGGCACCATTAATTCAGATGTTAGTTGTGGAATTTTATAGATGTCTTTTATTAGTTTGAGGAAGTTTAATTTTTTATTTTTTGTTCTGCTGAAAAATTTTCATCAGGAATGGGTGTTGAATTTTTTTCAAAATATTTTGTCTATTGAGTCTGCTACACTATGGTTAATTATACTGATTCATTTCAAATGTTAAACTACTCTCGACTTCCTGACGTTATCCCAATTTGATCATGCTGTATCACCATTTTTATTCATTGTTGGATTCAATTTCTTAAAATCTATTAAGAATTTTTACATCCGTCCTCTTGATAGGTATTGTTGTATGAATTTTTTTCTTGTACTGTCTTTGTGTGGTTTGAGTATCATGGTGCTATGGTTTAGATCCAAAATGTTTAGATCTACAATGTCCCCCCAAAGTCTCATGTGCACAAACCACATTTGGGTCATGGGGACACTATACTCAGCAGTGGATTAATCTGTTAACGCCTTCATCACTGAGTGTGCTCTTCAAAGATAAGGAGCTGTCAAAAGAGGTGGGGGAGGGTGACGTGGAAGGGTATGTTCTCCCAAACTGCTCCCCTCACTCTCTCCACTTCCTAGCTGCCATGCTGGGCTTATATAGTGACATGAGAGATATTGAATCTTGGCATAGAATTCTTGGACAGCAATTGTTTTTCTTCTACCTCCATAGCATTATCACCTCATTATTTTGGTTTCATTTTTTCTAGCAAGAAGTCACCTATATTCTTTCTTCCTCTCTATGTTTACAGAATATGCCTTTTTTTCTGCTTGCCTCCAAAATTCTGTCTTTAATTTTTATTTTCAGTAGTTTAAATATGCAGTGTGTGTGTTTGTATGTGTGTGTATTGATGTTTATTCTTTTTTAGTTAGAATTTGATTTATGGTTTGTTACGTGTCCTTAATTTTAGAAAATTTTAGTCCGTTTTTAAAGCATTTCTCCCACTTTTTTACTCTCATTTTTCTGTGATTTCAGGAATGTGTTAAATGGTTTAACCTTTTTCCACAGCTCTTTGATCCTCTGTCTTAATTCTGGGGTTTTTTTTTTTTAATTTCACTCATTTCTCTTGTTGTAGTTCTGTTTGGGTGATTTTTGTTCATCTATCTTCAGGCTCACTGATTCCTTCCTTACCTGTTTACAGTCTAAAAATGAGCTCATTTGAAGCTTTTTAAATTTCTACCATTATTACTTGATTACTTCTTATGGTTTCCAACTTCAGTGAAGTAATCTTTCTTACTCTGTACATCTCCACCTTTTTCCTTAAATCTTTTAAAACATGAATCATAATACTAATAACTTTATGACAATTAGATATATATTTTAATATGCCATATCTACAGTAAATCTGATAAAATTTAAAGCTTTTTCACAGAGTATAGTGTGTTTCTTGCTTTTTTACATGCCTCCTTTTGTTCTTGTTAATAATTTTTATATTATGCATAACAATGAAGACTAGGATGGATGCATATATGCCTGAAAATGGGCATGCTTTTCCTTCTGATAAGCTTTTAATGTGGTTACTTGAGCTATTCTAGCCCTCAGTTCATCTAGGTTTGGGTTTGTTGTTGCTATGGATACCTGGAGAGAAACTCAGGTTTCAGAATTGTTTCAGAATATCCTGTGATTCTTGTAGGAAGGAGTTCAGTGGCCAAAAGATTTACAAAGTCTGTTCTATCCTTAGCTTTGGATCTTCCCTATCAGCTCTGTCTCAGATTATCTTTCTTCTCCACTTTCATGTCTCTCTGCTATTCCTCTTCCTGGAATATTCTATTATGACTTTTGCTATTTACTACAGTACTTTTCTTCGTGGTGGTATGGGTGGGGAGAAGTACTGGTTGCCTAATGAAGCTTTAGTCTCCAGCAGGCACTGTGACCTGTGTCTCTTGAATGAGATTCTACCATGTAGTTTCTGCCTTGCAACCAGTCAACCATGGACTGAATCCACTGAAACCATGAGTAAATATAAACTCTCTTCCTTTAAATTGCAGTTGTCAAATATTTTGTCCAGCTACAAAAGTGTTTATTCTAGATCTAGATTATTCTCTATCTGTGTATGTGTATTGTATCCCTACACAGGGGCAGAATCTTCTTCCTCATTGACTTTTATAGCACCTAGCAATATGTCTGAAAAATAATAGGGACTAGAAATTTTTATTGGAGGAATGTGAAAAGGTGAACACTTTCCATCAAAACAAAATATAATGTTCTTCATTCATTGTAATTTGATTTGGGCCTTATTTTAAGTAGAAATGTGTTGCTCACTGGGCATTTGAAAGTAAGATTAAAAAAAAACAGAGAATTTCATGTGGGGACCTCAGGGATTTTATTCCCACCTTTAGCATGGTTGTCAGCTTAAAGAATCATAAGATTCTTTAAGATATACTTAGTAATGGTTCAAATAATTGCAAGCTTAGTAAGTTCTTGAGACATCTTCCAGTTCAAAGTAACATGGATTCTCAGGGATATATATGGATTTTTTTTTCTAACTGAATTTCTGTTCTCTACCTGGAAACTACAGCATTTACTGTATCAATGCATCAACCCAAATGTGGAAAACAATTTTTCTTTGATTCTCACCAAAAACTGATATTCATAAAATATACATGGAACTATTATTTGTGATGATGTGTAAGGCCCAAAGGAAAAGGTAGTCACTCAATAAACAATTTAAAATCTCTTCTTAGATAGACATCCCTTCTTTTTCTTACATTTATTAAATAAAAAAGGATTTCATGCTCATATAAAAATTGAAACAGTGCACACATATATATAGTAAAAATCAAAGTTCACATCCCATATCTTAATAGTTTTTGTTTATTCTTCCAAAATACAGTGCTCTTATTGTGGCCCACAGTGTTCATTGCCAACTCCAAAACCATCCATCCTCTCTACCCCTATGAAAAGAACCCCAGTAGTTTCAGGGAAGCAATAATGGTAACCCCAGTGCATTATCATGATTCATCTAACCCGCACCTGTAAATCTTCTTACTTGTGGCATATCCACTTTTGAGATATCTTTTGTATACAGTTGTGACCATATGACATAGTTCAGAACAATGAGTTATATGGGTATAGGTACAGGAGTACATAAGAGATGGTGCTAGTGCCTAGCATTTGGGAAAATGCACATAGCTAATTACTGAAACACATTCACATAAAGACTCATTCACATCCATCTTCTCTTATATTCACACATGGTCACAATCTTATTCTTAACTTCTCACAGACTTTCTCAGATAATTTTTTTGCTTCCTCTTACCTTCTTTTATTTTCTAATGTAACTTTCATGCTTTTTCTCTCTCACATACTCTTTCTTAAACACCTAACTGTACTTTCTCTCTTTTGCATTTTCTCATGCTGTCACATGCATTTTTATAGTCTTACAGCTCACATTCTCACAGTCATATTTTCAGTCTTACATACATATTCTATCGTGAGTTCTTTCATATTCTTACAAACCACACCTGCTCACACTTTCAAATACCACCGCTTATTTTCTAATACTTTTTCATTCTCTCATACATATGCATTCTACATATCTTGTCCCTATTTTTTAATGATTTTGTGAGAAGAGTTGAGATGAAAATAAAGAAGATGTTGAGAGTAACACAGTAAGTAGAATTTTACCAGCATCCACAGCTGCTCTGTCCTTAGTCACACATAGCAGTATAACCAGTGGTACAGCGTTGGCAAGTACTACAGAAGTCTTCTAGAAAAGTCTGTGATATGCTGAAGTGTTTTAAGTCATGTGATTCATAGAGTTGTAAAACTGAAAGAGATAAAAAGGTCATGGTGGAGACTGGGGATACAGTTCAGCAGCACAGTGTCTGCCTGGCAAGTGCAAAGTCATGAGTTTGATTCCTCATAACAAAAAGAAAAAAATCATGGTGAACAGTCCTCACTCCTTCCTCCTGTAAGGACACTGACAGAAAGAGGTTACAGAATTTCTCCTTAAAGGGTTTGTTAAAGGAGCTATTATGTAAATTAGTCCCAGGCAAATGTTTAGTGTAACTGCGTAGTACACTGACTAAGAGCATTGTCTGTGGAATCAGACTGCCTACACTTGAATCTTGGCCCTTCTGCCCACTATTTATTTCCCAGAAAAAAAGTCTTCCCATTTCTTGAAGCCCCAATCTGCTTGTCTGTAAAATGAGTGTAAGAAGAGTACCTACACATACAAACGCTATAAAGGATAAACTGAACAACCTATGAGACACCATTAGCCTAGTTCTTGGTTCACAAGAAGTGCTTAATCGATATTAACAATATTGCTTGCCAAATTTTAATATCAATTTTTACAGTCAAGTTTTTAGTTATAGTCTCCTTAATTTATTATAGGGCATTAGGAGAAAATGTATTCTATCAAAAGTTTCTGTTCCCAGAAACTATGCAAAGCTAATGGACAATATTTTACCAGGAAAAAATAAATCACTCTACTGGGACAGGGAATAAGAGCCACAAGAATTGTTTCAGGTTGATCCACAAGAATTGTATCATCTACTGTAATCTTAAATTATGACTCCTAAATGTTCTAAGAATGAGTACATGACCGCATCTTCCTGAAAGCAGACATGCAGTGTCCTTTCTGATTCCTGAATCAGATTCAGAAATGGCCTCAATGGTGCCCAACAAGAGAACACCAAGAGCTCAGTAAGCCAGACTCAGATGATCTCTGAAAAGTCAATATTGACCCAGACAGAGTGGCACAAAATAAAATTATTGACTGTGAGATCAAAAATAGAGAAAATATAATGTGCCTTAACATTTTTTTTTTTTTTTTTTTTTTTTTTTTTTTTTTTTTTGCGGTACTGGGGATTGAACTCACAACCTCGTGCCTGCCAGGGCAGGCGCTTAAGCCACTGAGCCAAACTCCCAGCCCTGGTTTTTTGAGGCAGGGTCGCACTGTGTAGCTCAGGCCAGCCTTGCGCTCGCGTTGTAGCCCAGGCCGGCCTCGAACTCACAACGCTCCTCCTACCTCAGCCTCCCGAGTGC
>RJWM01013353.1:0-53606 GCA_004363535.1 Dasyprocta punctata
CTCACAAAAAAGATATGATATTTGGTATTTCTCTATACTGTGATCAAAGAGTTACTTTATGACCAACATGTATCTATCAACCTCTTTAATAATCTATTTTTCTGTAGTGTTATTACCTACTTACTGAGAAATCAATCATGCTCTGAACATGTTTTGGGAATTGCATTCTAACCGATATATCTAGTAATATCAAGGAAAGAGAATTATTCCTGTTCAGGGGACACGATGAGTTTGATGTAAAGAAAGTAAATGTGGACTGCTGGGCTTCCTCAGTGAAGAGCAAGATGTGTGTGTGTGTGTGTGTGTGTGTGTGTGTGTGTGTGTGTAAGGAGGACTTTGATCTGGATAGAAAACAGGAAATATGGTTGAAGGCAATGAACAAGTTCATCAGACATGCAATGAAATTACTATAGGAAGAGGGAATAAATAGCTAAAATGGAAATTGTGGTGATTGATTTTATGTGTCATATTGACTGGGCCATGGAGCAGCTAGATATTTAGCTAAACACTGTATCTAAGTGTAGCTAAGGGTGTTTCCAGATGAGATTAACATTGAGTTGGTTGACTGGATAAAGCAGATTATCCTTCTCAATTTGAATGAGCCTAATTGATTATTTTAAGTAGCTGAATCGAATAATAACCTGAGTAAAAAAGTATTATTCCTCCTTGCCTAATGGTCTTTGAAGTTGAGGTATTGGTGTTCTCCATTTGGATTTGCACTGGGACTAGAACTCTACCCTTAGGTCTTCTTGTATGCTTAGTTGACCAGCTGCACATCTTGGAACTTTTGAACCTCTCTAAGCATGTGAGCCAATTCTGGGAAAATGTATTACAAAGAAACCTGGAATTTAGTTTAATTTAATTTAGATCTGTATCCAGTGAAAAGTTGAAAATACTTATAAATGTTCTGTAATCCATCAATTCTCAATCAGACTGAAGTGATTTTTGGGGACTGTGATTGCCATATCTGAAGTAAATTACAGTCAGAGTAGAAATTGTTGTAAGAGAGGGGAGAGGGCCAGAGAGCCTAGAAGCAGTGAAAGAAGAACAGAATGGAAAAAAAGGAGAGGGATTGTAAAAGGAAAGAGCAGAAGGTGGAACAATCCAATGAGTGGCAAACCATTTTCAACTCACTTTTCTCCTGTCAACTTCAGAATTTATTTTCCACAAGAAACAGCTATTCTAAATATTGTCTTTCCTCCTTCTCTTCTTCCTCCTCCTCTTTTCCTCCTCCTCCTCTTCCTCCTTTTCTCCTCCTCCTCCTCCTTTTTCTGTCTCCTCTTCTTTATTTTTTTCTGCTTTTTTTGTCAGAAGACTCAAAACTGTAGGATTTGGGAGAAAGGAATTGGCCCTTAGGTTCCATGGAAATGTTTCTGATTCCATAGTGTCACTTCTATCTTCTCTTAATCAGCAAGCTGAGAATAAGATAATTTAAAGTTGATTAATGGATATGAATGACAAGAGATATGCAGGGCTTGTTGGTCTGGAGGTACGTGAGGAAGGTAATCAGTTGCAGAGGACAGCAGGGGCCAGGTGGACCTAGATAGATCATGGCCCGGGATCATCTTTTTTTTCTCTACTGCTTTGTGGTGTGTGATTCCCAGAGCAGGGGTGGAAAATTGTAAAAGATCAGAATTTGGAGCTAGGTACTGCCAAATACCTGGGTGACCTTGGATCTTCCTTATACTCTCTAATTCTCATATTTTATTTAAGATTTGAGATAAAGCTAATAATCCCTGCCACTTATAATGTGCCATGACTATTAAATGACCCAAGAATATGAGGCGCTTGCTACAGGGAAGAAGCATATTTGGTATGCAGTAAACATAAATGTATCCTTTCTTTCACAAGGTAATTTTTTCATTCAATTGTTCAATTATTAATTTATTCAACAAACATCTACTGACCAGCTCTAGGATGTCTGGTATAATATAAAGCACTGCATATAAAGGTTTAAGAGAATTAAAAAAAAAAAAAAGCAAACTCCAGTTGTGCTTATCACACAATTGTTATCATTGTTATAGTTGCTGTTGTTGGACTTACAGCTTCCATTTCTGGAATTGCTGAAATTCTCAAGGTCCTCAGAGTAGGCCTTGAGAGGAGACCAATTTACTTTAAAGCTAAGAATTGGCCCCACACCTTTATAATGTTACTGCTTTTGTCTATAAGAGTCCTCAACCTTGTTTTGCTAAAAGTTACCTAGAATTTTTCCTAGAAGGATTATACATACAGTGCTTGACATTGAGATTATAGTACAGAACTAAAAGAATATGGTCTTTGCTCCCTGAGGCTTACAAACTCTTTTTTTTCTTTTTACTTTCTTTATTTTATTTTTTTCTTTTTAATAACCTTAGCTGAGCACTTAGCATCTAACGCTGGACCAAGTAAATAGTGCAAATTATTGAGAAAGAAATTAAGTGAAGGAAAGTCTTAGGGAACCAAGATGTCAGGTGATCCCATTAGCACCATCATATTAACAGTGCTGAATCAGCAACCCCATGTGACTGCGAGAGGTTGAGCACATTAGCATCACTAGGGGAGCCTGAAAAGTTACTGATTAAATTGTAAGAAGTTTTAGAAACTTACTAGGTGATACCAATGTGCAGCTTAGGTTCCAATGACTGGTAATGAGGGTGGTGTGAAATAATTCCACAGCTCTTTTTCCCTTCCCTTGGTACTCAGAGACGGACTCCTGTCATTGATTTTGGATCATTGTTCTCCAGGCCTTACAGGTTTGACTGGGGACCACTTAATCAGACTCTGGTGAAAATGAATGTCATTATTCAACATGGGATACTTTAAAAATAACTGCAGTATAGCATAAATATTTAAGGATACACCTATGTATGCAGTTCAAAGAATGTCTCACACACTCACTCTCATGACATGCCATCCCTGTGTCAGAAAGAACATTAGAACTAATGAAAATCTATTTCAGATTCCTTTCTAGGCTATGTCTCCCTCAAGGGCAACCAGTTGTCTGATTTCTTGTAGCACGAAACTACTAAATCATTTTGGTTTTATCTGAGAGTTTTTGCTCAGTGTTATGTTTGATTCGTTTTTGCCATTATGCTTAAAGACTCATTCTTTTTGCTCTACAATATTTTATCGTGAATATATCATAATTTACTTACTCATTATATCATTGGGCATTCAGGTGATTTCCAATCTTTGACTATTATGAATAATATTAGTGTGTGAAATTTAACATGAATTTTGATGGAAATATGAATGCATTTTTGGAAATATATCTAAGAGTAAAATTACTGGTTTCTCATCTGCATATGCTCACCTTGAGCTTTGGTATATCTGTTAATTTGTATATTGAACATTCCCTTTCCAAAGCCCATGTGTTAAAGTCTTAATCCTTAGGGAGGCACAACTGGCAGGTGGAGGAACAACTCCGAGCTGAAGAGTCCTTAGGTCATTCGAGTCATGCCCATCAAAGGGATTGTGACACTGTAGCCTCTTCTTCTTTCTCTTTTTGTTCCCTTTTTCTTGATGTAAGTGATTTTTATGTACTAAATGCTCCCATCCTGATATATGGCCTCAACACAGGCCCATAGTAACAAGACAGGAACCTCTAAAATTGAGTGTTATAATTTTCTCTTTATAAGCTTATTATTCAGATATTTTGATATAGTAATGGAAAACTTATTGACACTGAAAGTTTTTGAACGTAATTATATCAAATGTTTCTTCCATTAGTAAAACTTTGGATTCACCTTGTTCTATATATCACAGATATTTGTCATCATCAGTGTTTATAATTTAGAGATTGTGATGGTTTTTTTGATACTTTATTAATTAGAAATTGTGAAAGATTTTTTGATAGTTTTCTATAGTTTAAATTTACATTTTCTCTACTAAAACATTGAACAGTGACTATAACATTGAAAATACATTAATTGCAGAACACTTTTTTAATAAACAAATGCTCAAGTTTTTGCCCCAGTAGATCTCACTTTTGTCTTTTGATTTTGTGGAGTTCTTTTATATTCTGTGTCCAAAAACTATTGGTTGTCTATCTGCATTGGAAATACATTTTACCACTCTATAAGTTGATTTTTCTACATTTTAATAGTGTCTTCTAATGAATAGCCCTAAATTTTATAAAATTTAATGTATCTTTATTCTTCATGACTAGCACTTTTCATTGTTTAAGAACTTGGGCTTACTTAAAGCACCGGACACATTTGAGAATAAAAAGTGTTGCTATGATACTCTAGAACAAAGGCATAAGCTGGACTTCCCCCAGCACGCCAAGATACTTGTTCAGTCAGAACATGCTTTCCCCACTCTGAGTCATAGAAAACAAGTAGGTCTCAACCTTGGTCATATTAAAGTTATTGAAGACACTTCTAAAGATTATTGCTGCCTGGGGAACTACCCCAGATCAGTGAATCAGAATCTCCCAGGGCATGACGAGGTACAGGGTAGTCTGTTTTTATCTGAGAACTATTCAGGGCACTCTGTGGACCAGTAATGGTGGAGAAGCACCCCTGTAGACTGGGGCTTCTCAAATTGTAGGAAACTGTATCCACAAGACTCTTTTATAGAGAAGTGTTCTGATTCAACCCGGGGTGTTATTCTTTCTTCTAACCACGCAAGTGTTGCTGGTGCTACTGTTTCCTTGGCTACCATTAGTTAGAAGGGTGTAGACCACAGTTGTCTCCAAGGGTACTGCTGATATTTTGATTCAAATATTTTGTTGTGGAAAGCGCACTTTAATATTTACCATTATTCCTGGCATCATGCGCTGGATGCCAATATCATCTCCAAGACGTGAGAATCAAAATATCACCCCAGGCATTTTCCAAAGTAACACAGATAGAAAACTTATTGGACAACAATTTAACATTTTTTTAGCCAGCTCTAAATTACCTTAGTGAGTATCAGGTCACATTATTAAATACTATATAAATACTGTAGAATATTTCATTGTTAGGGATGTATCATCATCTTAACTAAAAAAATAAAATCCAGAGCACCACATAATATTAAGCTATTCAGTTACTTACTATTTCCTTTGAATAATATGATAAAAACAGCATGTGATTAGTGGGTACTTTTTTACATTGACTTCAGGTATAATAGTAGGTACTCTTGAAGAGCATGGTAGGAGAAAAGAGGCTAAGGGTAAGGATAATCACTCCTTCCCAATGACATGAAAACAAGCAGAACCCTCTCTCCACCTGCCCCAAACCACCCTGAATCTCTGAATATATATTCCAAAATCACAAAATGTCTCTCTGATGTATCTATCTGTGCACATAATCTCTTTGAAATTATTAGGGCATAACACCCAAGAAACCAAATTTTAGTGCAAAACATGAGCAAAAGAGACACAGGCCGTGCTCTATTTGTAGGCTGGGGGATATTGTACTCTCTTCACTGTATTATTGAAATTAGGGGCCATGCGGCACATATCAGACTCTGTTTCCATGGTCACTCTTCCTGTTCTACCTCCCTGTGACGTCATAACTGGTTGCTAACTCATTCCACCCACATTTAGAAATGGGATCTATGGTGCACAAAGGAGTAATAACCGACCTTCCTTGTCACATTACTTTGCTTTAATTTTCTAGAGATAAAAATTCAAGGAAACTCCAAATGATGTAACACAATGGGCAACTTAATGACCACAATTATTATTAGACACCCACTCTTTTTTTTCCTCTCACATGAGTGGTTCTTGCTACATTTATTTTACTTTTTAAAGAAAGAAATAGTGTTCCATATAGAAAAGAAATAATCAGAATTCTGAATGCTAAATGGGATTCAAAATGCCTATGAGTAATCTCAGTTTAATATACTCTTAGCTTTGGCTTAGATAAGAGATGCCAGCCATAAAATAGTCCAAAAAAAAATTGATGTAAAGAAATCATTCAAAATGTAAAGCCTGTATCTTTTGCATTTGCAAGTCTTCAATTACCCTTACCCTAGCAGTTTCCAAAGATACAATCTATTTTTGAAAGATGGGGAAAAGGTCGTAAGAACAAACACCAAATATACCAAAAAAAATTGGTTGTTTCCTTTGAGTTCTCTGTATGTATTACTCAGTCTGATGCAATGAGTATTCTGAAATACCTATTATGCATTTTTCAGTATGTGTAGAAGAGGCAAGAACATTAAAGATACTCAGTTCCTTCTCTAAGAACTTCATCTTTTAATGCTAATAACAGGACATACATCTAATTTTTCATTATAACAAACATCATCATTATCACTATCATTATCATCATAATAATTACACATTAACATGTGTCACAAGAAATGGAGAGACAGGGCTGAAAATGTGGCATTTTGTATGAAATACAAACCCCATGGTAAACTTTTTGAAATAAATGGCCTTCTAGAATGAAATTCATGCAAAAATGCAAATACAATGGGAAAAAATACAGTTGGGCTCTTCAGGAATAGAATTTTTGAGGAAATGGCAATGTATGAGAGAGGTAGGCAAAAAACAAAACAAAACAAAACAAAATTTGTGTGGTCAGAACACAGCATGGTACCAGGTGCTGGGGCCTGAAGTTGGAGATAGAGTAAAAAGATGTAAGACGAATTTAGATAAAAGTTGCATTGGGCCTTAAACATCAAGATCCGTGGAGACTTTTACAGAATGGTCCTCTCTGGTGATACACATTCTGTATTTTACAGATGATAAGGGATATGTTGGCAAATTGTCTAGCTTGAAACACAATCTGTCATTGCTGGGATTCTCTGAACAGTAATGCCTCACCAGGGTGCTCTTAATAAGCTGGTGTCAGAAAGCTCCTCCTGCATTTTCCTGAAAGGAAATGAATTGGACTCTCACATCTTATAAAGGAAAGAATTGAGGAGCAAAGAGGAACATCAAGTAGGAAAGACCAGAAGTGTGGCAGGCAGGACCAGGGTACTAACAGCAGAGGCAAACTCTCCAGGGCGCCAGGATGATGCCTAAGCAAAGGATGCTACATCCCTAGAAGATTAACTGGTGTAGCTGGATGAAAGGGGCAGTTTTCTTCCTTTCAGCTTTCTTTCTCAATTCTGTTTGTTCTTTCCTAGTAAGCAATTAATGCCAGAGGCTAATTTAATTGCCTTGACTGAGGGTGACAGGGTGCGTTAGTATTTTGGTGAAGCTGAGGTGAATTTAAGGGGGAAACTTGATGTAGCCTCACAGAGCTGGCCTGGGGCCGGAGATTGGCAGCAGTATTACAGGGATAAACAAGATCTGTCCCAAATCCTCAGGGGCTGTACTTTCAAGCACAACAGCTACTAGATTCTATGTAAATAGTAGCAAGGCAGCAGGAAGAGGAAGCCAAGTTCTAGGCATATTTCTTTCTCACTTGGATGTATAGGTTCAAGGGGTGGCACTGACTTGCAGTCACCTTATTAGGTGCAAAATTTCCCAGCTGATGGGCCCAGGCGGTCTTGGAGTTGGTGGTCATCTTATTAGTGAAGCTTGCATTGATCAGTCTCTGTAATTTTTAAAATTAGTTTCATCTGTCTTCTTAACATTTAGCATTTTAACACCATCTTTAAACCGAAGGTCACATTACTTTTGTCCCATGACATTCTCTCTTTTTCTACCATGAAGCATAATAACAATATCTGTTCTATTATCCAAAATTGACTAGGACCCTGATTCTCTCCCCATACATAATACAATTTAATTATGTGTATGTACTTGATATAATTTAATATTCAGTAAACTCCAAGGTGGATACAATATTTGACTTGTGGTTGAGGTACTTGAGATATGAATACACTGCTGAATTTCTAAGTTTTTATTGCTTGAAGGTACTACCATGCTATGTGTGATCAATATTGTCTTTGCTTCTTTTTGTCTCGGACATCAGTGTATCCGCAGAATCTAAAGGGGAAGGTCTATAGTATGCCACCGAACATGGACATTACCTCTGTGTTGGCAAACAGGTTGCAGGTTTTCAAAGGTGCTACAAGTCAAGGATAAATGAAAGCTGCAATCTCCATTCATAGCCACAATACATTTTCCCATTCAAGCTAAAAGACAGACCTGTGCCTTTACATTAGGATATGCAACTTGTAAAGGGTAGATGAATGTTGCCAAAAAGACCAGAAGATTTTACTTTTGATCTTGTTCTGCCATCTTTAATGCCTTCAAGTGGTAGAGAGATAGGCAAGAATATGAAACCAATGGTAATAAATGATGAATTCAGATTTGGTGAGTTGCTTTTGAGCTCTCTTTAGAAGGAAAGAGTTAAAATTTCAGAAATTTTTAAGTGTGTTTTCAAATTAAAATATGTTCCCTGGATGGATTTTAATTGTAGAAATTTGGACTAATGCCTCCTTCTGTTGGAGAAGGTGACAAACACTTCCCAGAAGCAGCCTAAAAAGATTACTCTATTTTGACCTTGAAAATTACAGTGAATTGTTTTGCATTTTATCTTAATAAGAAAGAAAAATACCCTAAAGTTTATATTTCTTCCATATCCACCCACAGCAGGGACTCATAAATGCCTGCTAATGAAATTAAGGAGAACTATGTGCTCAGGCACCATTAGCCCCAAGCACTGAAAAATAATTAAATTAAATACTTAATGAGAGGCTTTTCGCCTTGCTTCTAAAATGTTTAGGTTATGGCGACATTTTTGACCTTACTGTCTCTACTTCACTTGTGCTGAAACTTTTGCAACATATTTGCACAATAAATCCTTGAAGATGATGAAAGCTGAAGGATTTTGAATTTTTTCACAATATAGGCAACAGCAAAACATTTGCGGTGTGCCTTCTGCTTTTTATGACGATTTCCTTGAAATATTATCTCACAAAGTCAGCAGTGTGAGTGGAGAAAGCAGTTTCTTTTTTGTCGCATAGGTAAGAATCAATGACTATTTGGGAATTGTTGAATCTAGCATCAATTTTGGAACAACTAAAAACTGTCTCTGTGTAAGTTTTCAAATTGACTCTGATTGTATTAACATTTCAGTAAATTTCAGAGTGAAATATTTAAGGCTATTAATGTGACCTCATCTACCTCCATATTTCAGCTTCCAACTCCAGAGTACTGACCATTCTCTGTGATCACTGTTCTCTGTATTTCACTGCTAACAAGAATAAGATGGTTATACATCCTGAGGTCACAGTTAAAATCTGCTGAACAAACATTTTCACTGCCCTATTGTTTGAAAATTGAGATAGCTTATTTCAAAAGCTAGAACTTTGACAACACTCTAATACTTGAAGGTCTGGACCAGTGGGCTTATTTTCTTGCATGGGAATATTAGCTAGAATTCAGTAATGGTTTAACTGTCCAGAAAACCAAGACATTGTCCTCCTTGCCACAGTCCCTACCCATCTGTATTGTCTTATCTCTGGGATTATTACTCATTTACTATACATATTTGGCATTATAGTCATTGAGTTTGTCCATCTTATTCCTTTTCACCTTCTTTTTTATTGGTGGTATTTCTTGACACTTCTTCCTGCTTTTCTCTTTTCACTCTCTAGTAAGTGTTTTATTAGCTCTTTTCAAAGGCTAATCCTTTTCTTTTATTCTTTTATACAAGAAACATTTGTTATTATTTACAAAGAGTTGTTTATACACTCAGTTGCCTTCTTCAATCAGCACGCATTTAGAGAGAACATGTCTTTCGTCAGGTACACTGGAAGGCATCAGGTGAATAGCTATAGGTGAAGCAGGTTCAGTTGTCCCACCCTGTATCTGTGATGCATCCCCGGTGTCTTTGACCACTCATTATTAAAGCCTTCTGATTAAGCTCATAAATGTGAAACCCATTGATGGCACTAGATAAGTGTGATTCCAATAATCAATGATTTCTTTTCCTCAGGAGATTGACTTGCAGTCCCTCCTTCACTGGTGTTGGGTGTGACCATCTGACTTGTTTTGCACGATAAAATGTGACTTGTCTTATCACTTTTAAGAGAAAACACAAAAGTAAATGATTAACTACACTCCCTTTTTCCTCTGCCACAGTGACCTTTTACACTGGTGGCTCCTTCAAGGGCCAGGATCCTATGATAGGATGATGGAAGCAGAATCCTCTGTTGGGCAGGATGGATGGGAATCCTGAGGGAGAAATTAACTTTGCTATTTTAAGGTCTCAATATTTTAATTTTCCATGGTTTATGCTACCTTACTGTGCTGGTTAATTGAGTTATTCTCAGCTTGAGTGGGAATGCCCAGCTGAATTAAATCAGCATGGTTCTAGGTCTGGAGAACTTCCTTTTGCGGGGGCAATTGTCAGAACAGTAAAAAGAGGAGAAGAGGAAAGGATTTCAGTTAGTTTTCTTTGGAAGAGTTTCATTCTGGCTGCTTTTCTACGGTGTGGCTTTGGCTGTTTCCTTCAGCTGAGTTCCGGTCTTCCCTTTCCCCAAGGATGGCTGCTGTTCTTTTTGGAGGAGCTCCAGTCTTTGTCTTCACCTTGGGTATCATCTGTTGGTCTTTGGCGCAGACTCTCTAGTCCAGCACTGGCCCTTGGGCCTTCTGGCACAGACTCTTCAGTCTTCCATGGTGGATTTCTCAGCCTCTTGATAAGGACTTGTTCCAGACACTGTCCTAGGTTTCAGGGATTCTCTGCATCTCTCGCCCAAGGATGAATCTCTTGCATTCTTCTACATGTAACTCTGTGGGTGGATACTGTCAACTAATCTTGTAAATTTCTGTGTCCTGCATTAAGTCTGTTTCTCTTGCAAATACTGACTACAGCAACTACCCTAACGATTACATTTAGTTTTTTTTCAACTGGAGCTGAAGGTTAGAAAGAATACTAATAGTTGCAGTAATCTAAAGTGTGGGAGTAAGCTAGAATATTTATTTTTCAAGCTAAAACAAACTCATTTATTGTGTTACAGCAACTGAAAACAGGTTTAGAACAGAAGACTTTATTTTTTTAAATATTCAAATTAATGTCTACAAAGTCAGTCCTTAGACCTGTATTTAAATAGAAATATCTTTTCATTTTATAAAATTATACATGTTCCTAGGATTAGATCAGTTTTGCATGTCTATATCTGGTAATTCGAGTAACACTTTTGAAGATAACTATGCAAAACAACAAAATTTGTTATGTTCCTACCATCTTGTTTGAAAGCCTACATTGTTATTGTTTCAGGCTCTTTGCTATCGTTACTTACTTATTTCTTTCCTTTCTTGTTTTTCTTGTAATTTGTTTTGTTTTGTCTTGCTTTTCCCTCTAATGCAGAAAGGATAGATGTACATGCATAAGCTTATATATGCCTAGAACTTCTCCTAAAGAGTTTACAATAATTGGTTTTATTATGTATGATGGTATAAACAGCTACATTGAAGAAAATGAGACATCATGGTACCATTGCTGATTTCCTATCATCTTATTTTGAAGTCTAGTAATGCTTTTATTCTTTGTTTTGATTGGTTTTAGTCTGTTTTCTATTATTTGATTTAAATATGTGTGAAGGTATGGACAGCTATTTTGAAGAAAACAAAAGACATTATTGTAGCCATTACTGACTTCCTATTGTCTGGTTTTGAATGCCCATAAGGCTCTTATTCTTTTGTTTTGATTGATTTTATACTGTTTCGTTTTGTATTAATTTATTGCGTGTGAAGGTATGGGCAACTATTTCAAAGAAAACAAGATACATTATAGTAACCACTGTTGATTTCCTGTTGTGTTGTTTTGAAATCCTGTGTTACTTCCATTGTTTTGCTCTGATGTACTTCATTCTGTTCTGTTTTGTTTTGCTTTACTCTGTTTAAAATAAATAAATAAATAAAATTACATGTGGAAACTTTAAAAATATGCTTCAGGGTAAAAAGATCCTTTTCAGTGACATTTAATTCTGCTTTGAGATAATTTTTGATGCAATAAAATATATGCATAAAATTGTATTACTCATAAAAGTCAATGTTTTTTTATAAAATTAGTATAACTGAATTCATTTTTAATATCAACAGCAAAAAATGGAGAATTCTCAATATTCCCTATCACTAATGCTTTCCCTTTACTCTCTTCCAATCAATGCTTGCTATGTAGTTTTCTTGTCTTGCATTAACTTTGCTCATTTGTAAATTTATGTAAATGGCATGCTATTGTATCTTCACTTTTGTGTTGAAATGCTTTTGCTTAATTTAATCTTCGAAAGATCCATTCATTTGTCTTGTACAGCTGAAGTTCTTTCATTCTCATTATTGTGTTGCAATTTATTGTGTGAACACACCATAATTGATTTTTCTGTTCCAGTGATGATGGGCATTTAGATTATTTTTATCTTTTTACTATGAAAAATTGTGTTTCTCTGAACATTTTGAAAATATGGATTCTGTAGATGCTTTGGTATACATGCTTATAAGTGGTAGTTTTAAGCTTGAAGTAAATAAGTTTGGGAAGTTCATCTGTAAAAGATACTGCCTAGCAGTTTCTTAAAGTAAGGGTACCATATTACATTCTTAAAAGAAACAGAGTTACTATAAACCTTATTACAGTTTTTATTATTTCTCATGTTTTCTTCCCTCCCTCTGTTTCTTCCCCCTCCCCCCCTTTTCTTTTTATCTTCCTTCTTGTTTGGGGTATATCATGGTATCACATTTTTCTTTCACTTGTGTTCTCTAATTACCAATAAATTTCAGGTTGTTTATGCTTTGCCCTTTCAGAATATATTCTTTGCTTTTTTCTTGTAGGAGTTGTTTATATATTGTAAATTAGAGAACTTTTTTTAGGTATGTGTGTTGGGAAACACCCAAAAAATCATGCACATTTTCTTTCACTAAGGTCCTTCAAGTATCAGTTGACTACTACATATACATATGCCCCCTTTCTCTTCACCTAGGTAGATACATAAGAAGTGGTGTATTTATGAATGTACATTTTAAATTTTATTGCTGTCCAGATTTTTTTCAATAGTTTGAAAGGCTATGGTGTCCTCCTTAAGAAAACAGTGTCTGATCCCAAAGCTGTGAATATATTTTTTCTAAGCTTTTGGCTACTTCAATTTGAGGGAAGAAGTATACACTATTGTCAGATTCTTCAGTGTGTTAGGTAGCCATTTGGATATTACAATTTCCTTAGTTTTATTAGTGTGATAAATACCTGAGATAATTTAATGGAAAAAAAAAAGGAGAGATTTACTTGGCTTAATCCATTTGGAGGTTTCAATCCTTGAGGAATTGGCTGTTGCTTTAGACCCATGGGAGCACAACATATCATGGAGAGGGCATGTGGTGGAGGATATTTGCCTTATAGCTAGTATAATGGCTAAGTTTAATTATCAATACAATTGGTTTGGGAGCACCATAGGATATTATTAAAGCATATTTCTGGGTGTATCTGGGTGAGTCATGACCTTGGGTATTCTGTCTGGTCCCTGACCTCTTTCTCTTTGGGTCTATCACTTTGCTGTGCTTCTCAGCCACCAACAATTGAACTTTTTTGTTCCTCAATATCTTTCTGTCTTGAAGTTCATGTGTTTGAGGCAGTCAATCATTGACTGAATCTCCTGAAGCAGTGAGTCAAATAAACCTCTCCTCCTTTTAGTGGTGTTAGGTATTTTGTGTAATGATAGGAAATCCAGATAATATTGAAAACTGGTATCAGGAGTGGGGCCCATCACTGTGAAAATGCCTGATCATTTGGCACAGAAGGCTTTGAAACTGGTTTGCAGAAGAATTTTGGAAAGTTTCAGGGAAGCAGGTTGGAAAGCTCCTAGAATGTGATAAGTGGAGCTCAAAAATCATTGGAACTCAGGAGATAATAATACTGATAAGAGTCTAAATAGTAGAAGTGAGGCTTAGTAGGTTTCAGTTGAACACAAGGACTTAATTTGTCTATATTTGCAATTAGACTGGATGCCATGTGCTTCACTCTGACAAAGTAAAACAGTTCCGATTTTGCCCAAATTTTGAGACTTTGTGTGAGACTGAGAATAAGGGCAGTGGACTAATTAATCTCGTGGGGAAAGTTTCAAGACAGCCCAAAATTCAGCTCTCTGCATTTTGCCAGATTTGTGTGAGAGTTGGGGGCAAAAAGTAGAACAGAAGGATTAAAAAATTTAAATTATGTCCCAGAAGGAACTACTTGCAAAGTTAAGGCCTAAGTAGGTGTGGTTGCTGAGAAGATTATCACCATTAAAAAGAAACAAATTAGTTTGCACAGACCATGAACTGAATCCTCTAAAACCATCAGCCAAAAAAATCATTTCCTTTTTTTTTTTTTGGCTGTGGGTGGCAGGAATTTAGTCTAAGGACAGAAAAGTTGACTAATGTAGCTGGAAAGTGAAGTAGAAAAAAAAGAAGAGATCTGGGTTTCATAATCAACATTAAAAGTACATTCCCAGTGATCTAACTTTCTCCCATTAGACTGCACTCCTTAATTGTTCCATCACCCCAAACACATACAGGGGGATATCAAGTCTTCAAACATGTGACTTCAGAGGACATTTTAGGTCTAAGTTTATAACATTACAATAAGCTTATGAATAGAATGTAGACTTTTTTTGGCTCTTCAAGGTTTAAATATTTCTTTTTTTAAGATTTAAATATTTCTATTTGACTTTATTCTTTAGCTTTATATGATTTTTTGCTTTATTTTGATAGTTTTGAGTAGTTTAATATGGTTAGGATGACTGAGTAGTTTAATATGGTTAGAATGACTGAAGTGGCAAATTTTACAATGTAAAAATAGATTTCAGAAGAGGAATTACCTAAAATTGTCTGCCATGGCAAAAGAATTTCCCATGTAATCCAGCTCAGTTACTGAGATTAAATTAACATTGAACCATGTCATTTGCAGAGCAATATTTTGCCTGTGTTTTCTTCTTGTCCTATGGCTGTGGGTTTTCCTAGATGCTGTTGACCATGTATTTCTCCCATCTTTAAGTCCTTGAGAAGAGTGGCCTCAATTCAATGAGTTTTCCAATAGAAGAAGAAAAGTCAATAAGAAAAATAAAATAATGGTTGACTTGATTCACATGAGAATAAACTTTACAGAGGGCAAGGACAAGGGAGAGGAGCAATATCACATTCTGTACATAATTGTGTATAAATAAAATACGTAGAAATTAAATGAGCTAGACTAAACAGTCTTCTCTTTCTGACATGTCCCATGAATACTATGTTAAGTTACACTGGGATAAAGCCTTCCTGAGGTAATGCCCAAATATTTACTTTCACATTATGAATATTTGAACTCTTTTGATATTTTGTACAAACCTTAGAGTATTCACTTAAACCCAACTGCTCACTTTCTTTTAATTTCTTCACACTGTAATTTAACACTAGAGTTACTTTTCTGATTTATTTAGTATGAATAAATTACATTCTACAAATGTTTCAAATGTTCAGTAGGCTCTAACCACTCATCATTTATCTCTGAGTACCCTTCAGAAAAGAACAAAATGATCTTCATTTTTTTGGTTTGTACAGTTTAAATCTTAAAAATGTGCAATTATGTAAGTGCAAGATTAAGGACTTCTCTCATTGCAAATTTCTAATCCTCCTGCTAGGGGATTATAAACTCCCATGCTGCTATAAAGTTTCTCTGTACACCAGGGTCTTATAACTGACTGGAAGATCGAAGGCTTTTTTCCCCCCTTTTTATATATGTTTGAATCATGGGAGTCCACTAAAAAAATCCAGCTTCACTGGAATTAAGAGAAAATGTACCCTTTGTTCAACTTGAATATTGCATTTCCAATTCACATATAATTGCTTATACAATTTTCTATCTCCCACAACCCAAATAAAAAAGGTTTTATATTCTATAGCTGTAAATTTCAAAAGACAACGTCAAAACATTCAGTAGAACAGAACTTTCTTATCGCTCTCGGCAGACTCTCTGCTCCAGCCCGGCAGGGGGAGAGAGGGGCTTAATTATAACAGTTCCCTATTACAGTAACCTACATGCTTACCACATGTCTCAGAGTTAATAGACATGAAAAATGTGGATCTCATTTCTCTCTGTTTATTTTTCCAAGATGTTTGGGAAGTGGAGTTGCCTGAAGAAGGGGGTGGTGTCATTGCCTTCAGGTTACCCCTTGGTGATCACTAAGTTTGCATTAAAATGAACTGTCGTAAGATTTAAAGCATCTTCATCTAGCCTGTGCTGCATTTAGTGGGTTATTGAGTAGACTTCAAGTCTTACTGTAAATCAGTACATTGATGTGTTTCCAGGAGCAGCATAGTTTTCCTGAACCTGGGTTGGAACACAAAGCTGGAAGAGAGGAGGAGCAGTTTACTCTGTTTTTGCTGACTCCATAGAAGAAGGAGTATGAGGAAGTCAGTGGTATTGTATAATAAGGACTTGGCTATTCAGTCATGAAAATAGCTTAACTACTGGGAATTGTCCTTTACCTAACATGGCTAACAAGAAAAGAAAAATAAAGGAAAGAAGAAAGAAAGAAAGAAAGAAAGAAAGAAAGAAAGAAAGAAAGAAAGAAAGAAAGGAAAGAAAAGAAAGAAAAGAAAGAAAGAAACTGTTTTCACAGTGATACTCAGGACCCAGGGGAAGCTTACCTGGTTCTAGGTTTAGCTTTTTCATGATGTGGCATAATGTGAGACCTTATTCAAGTCACTTTCGCACCATGGATCTTACCTCAATCATTGTTTAAAATGAGAGAGAAAGAATGATGATTCTTTCTCTGAAGTCTCTTGTAGTTCTAGTATCAGAAAGTATCTAGTGGGAAGCAGGCCTCTGCCTGATAAGTAGGGGAGATTGTTGCATCAAACAGACTGGCTCCTGTCAGTACCATGAGCAAGATGAAATGTGAAAAGCGATGTCTCACACCTGGAAGAAATTTTATTTTAAATATGCTGTAAAGATATGATTGGTCCAGAAACCAAACAATAGGATAACTCATCAGGAGAAGGTCAGGGTGACCCACAACTGAAGCAGATTTGTGGTCAAAGAGTATAGACAGTTAAAATCACCCATTTCTATTCTGGATGCATTGTTGTAGATCTAACATCTACTAACCACAGAGTGATGGACATTAGTGGTTGACTAGCTAATTACTTTCATTTCTAGCTATGTCATCACAAGGCCAGCAGTGTTACTGCCCATGTTTAATAGTGTTAGTGAAATTATGCACCAAGCCAGCCAGTAGGAGAAGCTGGCCCGGAGATCATAAAATGCCAGACCACCATTCACTCCCATTAATTGCGGTTTTAAAGAAAATTAAAAAGAAAGAAAAAGATAGATACAAAGAGTAAGGAAAGAAGGAGCCATGTATTACAAAAGGAAAAGCTCTGAAATTGGCTTTGGAAGATTTAAATTAAGCCCCAGCATTACTTTATTTTCCCACTTCTCTATCCCTGTCTTCACCTTCAGTTTCTCGCACTTTTACTCTCTTGCACATTCTTGTAAGATTTTGGTTCTGTCTTATGCCTGATACTGTGAACAAAGACCCAATAAGTAGTAGATGAAAGAGAAATATTTCTGTCCTCATAGGAATGACCTTGTAGAGGGAGAGATTGTAGAAATGATCAGAGAATAGCAAGGTGATCAATGATCTGTGTGCAGCTCTGAATCTTAGAAAATGGGTAACCTGGAGGAGAATTACGCAGGTCTCCAGATTCCCTTTACGAGTGAACTTAGATTTCTAGGAGGGTCAGGAAGGCTTCACAGTGTAAAGAGGAGTTAGTGTCAGCTTTCAAAGCTAATCAGAATCAGAGACACTGTTTAAACCACTGACGACTGTGCTTTATACTGTTGTTTTTTGGGACTCACACGTGTGCATTTTTTTTATGGATCTAGCACTTACTCAGCTATTATTTTTCCTAATATATCTTAAATTCTTGATTTTGTCTTTCACTTTTGGGACATGAGGCTTATACCTACAAATTACTTAGATATTCTGTTCTTTCTTAGATACAGGGCTAAAAGGAAGCTTACAGTATTTTTCCTCTATATTATTGCAAATTGTCGCTTCTGTACAGCAGCAAATAAATCACTGACTCAATTTTTGATTGTCAGATGCTAGGAAGTGTACCAATATGTTGAGTATTTTAAGTATATGTTTTTGTTTAATGTTTATACAACCATGTAAAATATTTTCAATATTACAGACTTTAAAACGAAGTTATAGGGAATAGAAGTAACATCTACAAACCAATGAGAAAGGGAGTCTTGAATATGGGACCAGATGTTTCTGAATATTTAATTCCACTCACTGAAAATTTCTGCAGTTTAGTCAGTTGTTTGGCTTTCTACTGATGCCAAAAGAATGGAAAATTAACTTTTTTTTTTTTTTTTTTTTTTTGGCACTGGGGATCAAACTCACAACCTTTCACTGGCCAGACAAGCACTTAAGCCACTAAGCCAAACTCCCAGCCCTAGTTTTTTGAGGCAGGGTCGCACTAGGTAGCTCAGGCCGGCCTTGTGCTTGCGTTGTAGCCCAAGCCAACCTCGAACTCACAACGCTCTGCCTACCTCAGCCTCCCGAGTGCTGGGAATAAAGGTGTGTGCCAACATGCCTGGCATTAGCTTGTTTTGTATGGCAGAATTTTAGGCTAGTGTCTTTACATACCCGGAAGATATAGATATATGTATATATTTATATATATATATATAGAGAGAGAGAGAGAGAGAAAGAGCAACATGCAAATTATGTATGTGTTTCTTGTTTAATAAAACATGCAGAAATAATAGATAAGATATCTATTTAGATATTTGTATATTTATCATGTGCACATATCTATAGACAGATGTAATTATGAATTTTATTAATATAATCCAGCACCACATAATATTTTGGGCAAAAATAAACAACATATTATGATGGTCCCATAAGATTATAATGGAGTTGAAAAATTCTTATAGCCTAGAGATGTGAGAACTGTCCAAACACTGTAGTGAAATGCATTACTCACCTGATTTTGATGATACTGGTGTAAATAATCTACAGTATTTCCAGTTGCAGCAAGTATAATTATGCAGGATACCATACTTGAAAATGATAAACAATGGTAAATGCTTATGTATTAATTCATGTATTTACTATTCTATGTTGACCATCATTGTTTTAGAATGTACTTCCACATATTAAGATTTTACTGTAAAATAGTATGCTGTTACCTTGCAACAGCCTCAACATCCTGTGTTTATTAAAATTCTTGATTACGCATAGTGGATACATCAAGTCATTGACCTATACTGTCTAAGTTTGGGTCTATGCACTATATGATGTTCATACACTGGTAAAATCCTTAAGGTTGTTTTCAAAGGACATGCACATTTCATTAAATGATAGGTGATGATATACATTTTAAATTTTATTGTACTCCAGTTGAACTTTCCTTTTGAGTTATAGCTTTGGTTTTGAGATTGGAATTCAGATGCCTATGCACTCCAGCTGTATGACTTACAAAGCCTCTTAAAAGTCTCTGCACCTCATATTTTCATCATAAATTGGAGGTATTTACATCACGTATCTACCGTGCAGAATGGTAACTGATGAATATATATGCAAAATGGTGGTCTGGGTGGCAAGCGGACAGCTGATAGATATCAGTAAGTGTGAAACTTGGTCCTGGTGAGCACATAGGCAGGTTTGGGTGGAAAAACACACACATGGGAATTCTACAGGAGATGTGTGCATAGAGAACAGTGGAGGAGAAAAGATCTAACACTTTTCTCTTTTTCTTTTTGTATTACTCATTCTCTCTGTAGCTACACATTTATTAACCTTCCTAAGGTGGAGGCATTACATGAACTATAACAATTTGAGCTTTTCTCAAAATTTCTTATAACTAAAGAAGCTGAAGGCAACTGATCATCTCCGTTTTCTCTCTTACCTTCAATAGCAATTAATCTATACTTTCTCTATCTCTTCAAACCTTTATGACTCAGGTATACTTTTCCAAAATAATGTATGAATCCTAGGAGGACAAAGTTACAGTATCATTTTGCCCCTCATTCCCTTTAGTTCCAAGGTTATGTTTTCCATGGAGGAGTTGACTAATGAATGTTGGCTAATTAAATGTGGAGTAATGTCTTATTTTCCTACTTTTCTTTCTGTTCTTTGTCTTCAGTTTGGAGGCATCATCCAGGCATTCTTTTCTGCATTCCTGCCCTCCTTGACCCCACATCTTTTTGGTCTTAATTATAAATTAAGCATCCAGGTTTCCAGTTACTCAGCTGACCACCATTTGAGACTCAAGATAAGCTTCCTTTTTGGTTTAGAATCTATAAGTTTACCTGCACAGCCTTTGTCTTAGTAAATTTTTTGCTGGTAAGGCAAAGTATCTGAGACTAGATATTTTTTGGACAAAAAAAGATTTAATTGCTTTGGTGTTTTGGAAAATGGAATTCCAAGATAGTTTAGCTCCAACTGTGTACCCCTGACTATTTTGCACTACTGCAGTAATGCAGGAATGGGAAAGCCTGGTGTAGTGTTTACCTTGAGCTCAGTCCCTGGAACTAGCCAGAGGGAAAGAGGGAGAGTGAGAGATAGGCAGACAGACAGAGAGAGAGAGAGAACCAAGAACACAGAGCAAGCTCACTTTATTACAGCTCACTGTCATGAAACTTCTTGAGATTAGTATTAATTTATTCCACAAATAGAGTATCCATGAGCTAGTAACATTGCACTAGGTTTTGCCTATTAAAGGTTCCACAATGTTAAAACATAATCACCCTGGGGACCAAGGATACAACCCAGTTTTTCCTGAAGTTTAGAAGAAAATGTAACTGAGGGACATGTGTTGCTGAGCTATATTTGCTTTTGTTACCTTTTGAAAATCACTTCCTATTCTCTTTGCCATTTTTCTTGCTTATAATTTACAGGGTTTCCATTAGGGGACTGTTGATGTTTCTTAAAGCTTTACAATGTTAAGGATGAGAAATGGAGCTTTTCTGTCTTCCCAACACCAATCAGCAGAGATTTTTATTGTATCAAGATTCAAGTAAATTGTAACTGTACCCTGGAGGTAAAGTGGAAAAATTCAGGTGTGCTAAATCCATTGTACAGTAGGGAAACCTTAGTTTCAAGGATGCCAGAAGCAATGCTCTATCTGTTATTTTAGTAGCTCATGCATTTTCTGGCCAGTATATTTACCAAGCCCAAGAAATATTTATGCTATTCTTTGTTCTACTTTAAAAATAAAAGACTTAGACTCTCAAAACAACATATGCATTTTTTGCACGGTGGCTTGATAAACAACAGAGTATGCTAATAATAATCATTATGAGGATTTTTTTATGATAAAAGTATATCTAAACCAAATTCTCTAGGCACCTAAGAATGCCAAACTGAATATATTGCCTAATAAAAGGGCAGTCTAGCTCTATAAATCTCAAGCATAGTGAAGAAAAATTCTCCATAACCACCACCAACTGCACAATAAATAAAGCAACTATTCACCCATGTAAAACAAAGGAAAGAAGGAGCTTTGAAAAGCATAAGCATTTTGTATATGAGGACTTTAAAGCGGAGGCTGAAAACCTAGAAAGATACTATATGTTGAAATTGTCCACTAGGTTCTCAAAAGTTCAATCAAATCTTTTCTTAGGCACTGGCAAATCAACCAGCCATTGGCAACTTTTCTATATGTGATTTACGTAGAATAGGATGTATGTGCTGTGATAGCACACATTCCCCAAAATTTCAATAACTGAATATATCAGAGCAAAATAATACTTATGTTGTTTCTGTCTAGCTTCATGGTGTTGGTGTTAAATCTTATGCAGGTCTGAAGTTTGGAACTCTCATCCAAAATCAGATTAGAAATGTGGGTTAGATCTTGGCTGTCTCCCTTTAGTCACTCAGACTTTGTGGTGCTTGTACTTCCAACCATGCAAAAAATGGAAAAAGTTAAGAGGTCATAAAGGAATCATATCCTTCCTTAACTACTTCAGATTAAGGATAATTCATGCCAATATTGCTCATAGTCCACTGGCTAGAACTGCTAACTCTATCTTGAGAGACATTGAAATCAAAATGGTTTTATGCTGAACACTACTATTTGGTTGGAGCAGAGCTCTTTTCTTTATAAAGGTAGGTGTTTTTTTCAGCTCAGACTGCTTTAACAAAATACCATTTTGTGTATGGCTTAACAGGAGAAATTTATTCCCAAAGTCATGGAGACCGGAAGTCTTAGACTAGGACACCAGCATGGTTAGGTCCCGGTAGGAGCTCTCTTCTCAATTTCATACTGTCCATTTCTCACTGCATTCATGCATGTGAAATGCAGGGAAGGGAAGCAAGCTTTCTTTTGCTTCTTGCAGGACTTTGAATCTATTCCTGATGGCTCCATTCTCATGACCTTATCTAATCCTAATTCCCTCCTAAAGTCCTCAGTATCCTCATATGGGAAAGACAGAATTTTGGCATACACATTTAGTAACGGACATAAACTTTCAGGTTCAAACAGTGGCACCTACCTATGTCTCTTACCTTGCTGTATGATCACCACATGCTTTCTTGGACCACAATATACTCAAGAGTGAAAATAATAAAATTGTATTTGAAAAGTGGTAGAATTCTATCAAGATCAAGAGGACTAGTGAACATGAAAGTGTTAGTTTTGTCACATAGAAGCATCCAAATATGAAATTATATGCGGCATGAAGAAAGTGGGTCCTGGTATCAAGGTTCAAATTCTCTCACCAACAGTTTTTAAACCATTTCTGTCAAGTTACTCAGTTTTCAGATTACAAATCTTCATGATCTAGGTTTGTGTCAGTCTCAGTCCTGAAAGAAGGAGTTTGAAGTGGTGGTGGGTATCTTATCGAGACAAAATTAAGAGAAAGAAATGAAATTATTGCTTATCAGTTTTTTTCTTTCTTTCTAATGAATATTTCCCATTATTCAACTTCCCTCTATTATTTCCCCAAATAAATCTCTTAAAAATGTGTTTTCCAGAATAAGGTCATATGGCTAAAACAAAATTTACTGTTAGTCAAAAAAAAAGAATTAGCATAACTGACTTGGGATACATATATTGCCTGAAATTTAGAATAAAGAATTTATCAGAATTATTTCCAGGCTTATATTGTTTTCAAGTCCAGATGTCGCACTTCCTTCTTGAAGGAAGGTTTTCTTGTGATCGCATCTGCAGTGTATTTAGTTGGAGTGTAACAAAACTTTTTAGGTGTGGTACATCTGTCAAAGGGGCCCACGTTCCGCAGGGTCAATATTTCAGGTAGACCATACTGTGTGAGCACCAAACACAGTCACAAAACAAGGATATTTTAGGAATATTTTAAGTTTAGACTCAAATCCTGACCTAATCACTAAAGACAGGGATGACGTAGTGATGCTTTTATTTTTCACATCTCACTTTTCTCTTCGATAAAACAGACACTAAAAACTACCTCACAAGTCTTTTGATATGATCCAATTAAATAATGTGGCATTCCTCGAACATAGGAGGCACTCACTAAGTAGTATCCCTGGTAATAGCATTGATATTAACATCAGTATAATGAAGAATAAATAGAAAAATTAGTTTTAGTACCTTATCTGACATCCCTTCTCTCCTGGTCGTGTTAAGTGTGTATTACTCTATTTTCTTCCCAAAATATCCTCTACCAATATAGATGGTTCTTATGTTTTCATGCAAATATGAATTAGAAAATACACTTGTTCTTGATTTTCAAATAGGGCCATAGTAAAATAAATTGGGAAAAAGACTAGATGATGAAAGTTAATCAGCCATTAAAAATGATGGTTATACATCATTTTAATTACATGGAAAATAATTTATATTATAATATTAAACTTCACTTGGTCTTCAACGTCTATACACAATACTATATGTAGTACGCAAAGCAAAAATACTCAGAGAAAAAAGCTTGTACGTAAGAGTACCGAATTTAAAATCTGACTTTCATCAAAGATGTTATAGGTGAGTGTTCTTGTTTTTTTCACTGTATTAATCTAATTTCTGTTAGCAAGAATATATTAATGATATAACTAAGTGAACCTAAAATGACTTTAGAAATACCGTTATAGACATACATTATATATAATATATTATATGCATTAGAAATTTTGATATATTTTGTATATTATATAATTTTATATATTATATATGTTGTCTATATCCATTATTGACCTTTTACCTTATATACCTGGCCTATGTTACACAAGTTACAGATGAATTATTTTGTGAACTTTCCAAGGGAACACTAAGGTAGATACTGTTAACGCTGTCATTATTTCCACTTGATGAAACTGAGTTTTGAAGGCAGTAAGTTACCAAGATTATCCATTAATTCAATAGATCTAGGATTGGAAATTCTAGGTGTTTACCCCAGCACACAAGATTTGGACCACATTAAATTTCACTTCCCTGATAAATCAGAACCAGATGGACTACTCACTGGAATGTTATAGAGTTGATCTAAGTATAGAGCTGGATGAGGTTAATGTTTCCATTCAGTGGAGAATATTCCTACTTGCATAGGACAGTACAGTGGGATGCTTATTTTGTTTCTAGGACTGTCCAACAGAAATTAATATGCAAGTAGGTTAAAATGAAAAGTTTTGGTGAAGAAATAGAGAGAAAGATAAGAGTCATGAGAAAGAGTAAGTAACGTTTCGGCATCCTAATTACATTGTCCCATTGACACAGTAGACATTGGCTAATTCTGATGGTAACTGTTATACACTTGACTTTCCAGTTCATAGCTTCTGGTTCTCACAACGTGGGGCATGAATGTTGCTTCATTTGAGCCTATGAGACAATGCTTGTTAAGTAAAAAAAGAGACTGCTTTTCTTTGGAGTGTGAAATGCGTGATTTGTTTAAAAGTTCAATCATTAAAGATATAAATTAAGCTAAGGCCCAAACATTAAGTATAAAGTCACCAGTGCTGCTCATGTGAAGATAAAATTTAATATATTGGTGACTTTAGCAAGGGTTCCTTAGTGGTGAGCTATGTTGAGATGAGTTGTTAGAGTTAAATTTTATACATAAAGTTAAATCTGATCTTCTACTTATCTATGATGCTTCAATATATACCAATATGATGATTTGATTGTGAAAAATGTTTGTTTGAGTTTAATTAGAACTTGCCTATCTGTGTTGAAAAGAGGAACATTCATGCACAGATGCACTCAAAGGAAAAACAAGGTAGAGAACAACACTCGATTTTTGTAGTGCCTATGGATTTGTTGTCTCTCTCATGTTAAAGAAATATACATGTAGAGCTATGTTTGTTTGTGATGTTATGAAATAGAACTCGGGGATTGTAATGAGCATGGTGAAGCACAATATTTTCAAATGTTTATCTCAAGTCATAGATGCTGCTAGACATGAAATATGACCGGAATGGAGTTGGATAAGATCTTGCCATACTGCTATGTACCAGATAAAGATATGATGGCAAAATATATCAAAGATCTTTGGGACTTCGTCATTGGAGAGTTGCTTGGGAAGAAGATGGTTATTGTATATCCACTATCCAACCCACTTTCTGGTAGTAAGAATACTCCAATTCCCGAGACATGCTTTTTAATCTTTCTGAGTATGGTATGGCTGACTCCAGTTTTAAAGATATGAGTTGAGTATGTGAGCAATTTTGAGAAACTAGACCTCAAGTGAAGGATTCTGAGATAGTGAGCTATCGCAACTGGGCAGATCTGAATCAATGAACCTAAATGGATAAAAAATGTTTTTCCTCCTAATTTTTGATGGAGAGATAATGTCTTGTTTAAATTAAAGATCAGAGGATATATGTGTGCAGATGCTGAGGAAGGGAGGAAGGTAATATGTGGAAAGATCTTCTTCAAATGATAACTGAACAGAGAGAAACAAATAATATAAAAATGATAAATAAAATATAGCTCTCAAATGCATGGAAAGAGATCATAAACTGAGCCAAGTCTGAAATCACACTCTAATTTGGACTTTTCAATTACATAAGATAATAAAGTTACTTCCCTTCTTATTCTAATTTGAAAAAAATATGTGTGCCAATTAACACAAACACACATATGACTAAGTGTATTGTAGGAAAGTATTTCACTATAGCCTGCATTTGGTATAGGCAAATATAATGTTGTCAGTTGTACATAAAAATAAAAAAATTAAGCAAGTACAGTGGTGCATGCCTGTAATCCAAGCACTGAGGATAACTGTAGCAAGAAGATTGCAATTAACGGCTCCCCACTGGGCGACTTGGTTAGACCTAGGCTTAAAATAAAATAAAAAGAACTAGGAACATATGCCAATAGAAAGGTTCTGGGTTCAGTTTACAGCATGGAAAAAAGTTCTATTTACAAGTAGAGTGGTTTGTTTTAAAATTAGCAAAAACAATCGGGATCTCTTGCAAGAAGTTATAGAGGACATCAAGATGTGTCCCTTCAAAATGGGTATTTGACCTGATGAGTCAACAATAGCTGATAACTACATTTAGCTCTCACTGTTTGTGTAGCCCATAAAAGATAAAGGGATCACAGACAGAAGTTTGTGTTATAAACCACTGCATTTAAAATGAAGAGAGAATTATGTATTCAAATTAATCAGAGACTTCTATTACAAATATAAAGACACATTGCCACATGTGGATAGATCCGCACCAGTGATGCCCCACTAAGCTTGAGGAAGTTTCAGAATTGCTCCTGGACAAAGAAGTACTTCATGACTCCCTTACACATTGTATGTTGCACACTCATAGAAAGACTACGAACCCCACTGACCATAATCAAAGGATGCTTTGCTTACCCATCTTCAAGGGAGGATGTGATCTCAATTATCATTGATTCTACTTCTTGTCTTAATAAGTTGGTACACAGCATTGCTTTTTCTGGTCTGTGAAAGAGTGAAACAAATTTTTCCTAGTTAGAGAATTACTTGTTTTCAATTCCTTGATTTGTTATTTTATTTTCAAATGTGCAAAAAGGAAAATCTGTTTCTTCACAATTGAAACAATAGTTCAGCTATGACTTAGAAATAAGTTTATATCACAGGTATACTCAAATACACAAATGTACATTAGATAAGACCAAGATAGATGTAACAATGATCAGTCTGAATATATATCACCTTATTATGAAATTCTAATAGATTACACGATTTGGGTAAAGTAATTATCTTTTTTAACTATTCTTTCTTTTTCCTCCTTAAAGATAGAATTGTTATGAAAAACAAAGGAATATTCCCCTATATGTAATGTAACAAAGATATTTGTCACATTTTCATTTAAAGTACTTACTGGCATGTAAGGACTTACTACTACCATTTTGTTTAATGTTTTGTAGTTGTTTTGTAGACCATTGCTCCTTTATCTCTTCACCGCAGTGATTTTTCTTTAGTGATACACTCTGATCATACACTTTTATATTTTGTATATCTTTAAAAGGTGTTTGTTTTGTAGTTATTACTAGGCTTGCATAAAATGTAGTTATGAAAAACTACCTTGAACTGATAACAACTGAATATAAACAGCGTGGGGAAATTACCATTTTGTTCTACAATTCTCCCATTTTATGGTTTTGATTTCACAATTTATATCTCTTTACATTGTGTGGCCTATAATAAATTACAGTGCCTGTTACTATTTTAATAGTTTTTTCTTTTAACTATCATGCTAAGTATATGAGTGGCTTATACACTACCACTGCAGTGCTTAAGAATTCTGAGTTTGACTGTGTACTTACTTTTACCAGTGAGTTTTACATTTTCCTATGGGTTCATGCTATTTACTGCACTTTTCTTTCAGCTTGAAGAAGCCCTTCAGCATTTCCTGTGACAGAGATCTGGTGATGTCTTAGTTACTTGCTCATTGCTTAGAAAAAATACCTGAAAACCAAAAGTTAAAGGAGGAAAGGTTTATTTCAGCTCACAATTTGTAGAGTCTCCGTGAAAGGACAGCATGGCAGAGAGGCAAGACAGAGACACAGTCTATGGCATAGCAGGCGGGAAGCAGTGTGACTTCCTTCTTTTTTCCCTTTTTATTTCATACAGGCTATTGTTTACTGTAGCCTAAACTGAGGATAGGCCTTCCCTTTTCTGTACATTCAATATCAACACCCAGAACTTGCTAATGCAATCAGTGGATTTACCCAGTATCACAGGCCCATGATCCAGTTACTCCCACAAGCCCCATCTGTGAGAGCAGGCTGCTTTGAGGGGAAAACTAGATATAAGTCACAACAGGTGGTGATAAGCTTCCTTAGTTTTTATTTGCCTGAGAAAATCTTTATCTGTCCTTGATTTCTGGACAGCTTTGCTAGGTAAAATATTCTTGATTTGCACTTTTTTCCTTCCATACTTGGAATATATCATACCACTTTCTCCTGGGCTCTAAAGGTGCTGTACAGATGTTTGTTACCTGTCTCATTCAAACTCCATTTCATTTGATGTGCTTCTTTCTTTTGCTACTTTCACAATCTTCCTTTTGTCTTTCAATTTTGAAGGTGTGATTATAATATGCTTTGATATAGTCTTGTTTTGATTAAATGTGATTGGAAAGCTTCCACAAGACTTGAAAATTTTTTCTGCTATTATTTCTTTAAATAAATTATCTGGCTGTGTATCACTCTCTTTTTCTCCTTAAATTTCTATACATTTAACATTTCCTGTTTTGATACAGTATTGTCCTATAAGTCCCATAAGTTTTCTTCATTCCCTTTCATCACGTTTTCTTCTGTCTTTCTGGCTATTTTCAAATAACGTGTCTTCCGGTTCACAGATCGTTCTGTCAGTGTGATGAGTTCTGTTGTTAGTGACCTCTACTCCACTGTTTCCATGTTGCAAATCAAAGATGACCCTTCTGTAATGACATACTTGTTTAATGGTTATTCAGACTTATAACAGAGGCATACTGTTCAGCCTTAGAATTATAACATCTTTTTTTTTTTTTTGTACAGGACTGTATATCTTGTTAAGAGAGACTCAGTGTCTTTTTTGTACCATACATCTTATTTTTACAGTACCAGAATTTTTGCTGATTGTACTGTACAGTATAGCACTCTAGTTTTATGCTCCATTATATGTTATAGTACTGCATGTAAGAGCTATGCAAATAAAAGCAAAGTCATCATGTTGAAATTTGCTTTTGCATTTCTTTGTTCTTAATATTGTAATATACATATTATATATGATTCGTCATTTAGTGACTAATTCATCTAATGACCTAGTTGGAGGACTGGAACTAGGTCATTGAATGAGGAATATCTACATTTGTTTCAGCTCCTGATTTTTTGAGTGCATATTGTGTGTGTTTAATAAATTTGAACTCTCTGTTAAATGTCTTCCTTTTGTTATGGTTTTCTTGATTTCAATGAATCATTTTTTGGTATTTCCTTGAAGTTCTTTAAGCTTCCATAAAACAATTGTTCTGAGTTTTTGTCAAGGAGTTCATAACTCTCTGATTTCTTTAGGGCTGGTTACTGATGTTTAATATTTTTCCTATGGCAGTGCCATGTTTCCTTGACTAGACTTGCCCATTTTAGTTGCCTTTGATGCCCGCACATTTGCAGAAGTAAGGAATTAACTAGTTAGAGAATCCAGTTTTTCCTTTGTATGGGAAATCCCTTTACTAGTCAGCTTTTCCACATGGCTCTAGGCAGACAAACTGGTGTGGTTTGAGTGTTCCTACTGGAGTCTTCTGACAGGCCAGCCTGATGCCTGGGTACCAGATTGACTGGGCTAATATTTGTACTTATGGAAACGAGCCTGTGAGGTTAGCCTGGAGCACTGATCCATGGGCCACACTGAAGCCTGGGTCCCAAGTGACTTATGTGCCACTAGATTTGACTGTCAATCTAAATCAATAGCAAGTGATGAGCTTGCTGCATAAATCTATCACAACAGATCTGGAATATGAAGGCTTGGGTCTGGGTCACAGATCCACAGGGACTTGCTTAGAGCTTTGTTTTTTGAGTATGATCCTAGGACCTCCCTTTGTGGAGGACAAACTACTGGGGTCTACTATATTTGACATGGGTTTTAGATCCAGTGGAACAATCTTGAATCCTGGAGCCGGTGGTACTGACTTAGAGTCTGACAAAAGTGAGGCTTGGTGAGATGGGAAAATTTGGAACCTAGGATCATAAATATCATTTGGAAAAGCTAGGTTTATAAGCAATGGTCTAAAACCTGGGGATACAAAGACTAGCCTAGAGCCAGAGCCCAAGGGTGCCATCTCACTGCTGGGGATCTAATAGAATGCATCCTGGACCCTGGATATGCTGTCACAAGCCAGAATTTTGTGTCTGATAGACTATGAAGCCAAGGAGTCTGACCGGGTCTTAGCAATATCCAGGAATTAGTACTGAGGAGACCTGAAGCCTGTGTCTATAGATGTTGCTTGTTACTGGAGGTCCATGTCGATGAAATTGTGGTAGTGGAGGCGTGAAGCCTGAGGCTGGGCTGCTCCGCCCATTTCCATGCTCATATGTTGCTACAGTGGCCCTGGAGATTGAATATGCAAGGGTTAGTTTGGTACTGGGGTGAAGGTAGCTATGACCTGTCTGACACTGGTATGTGTCTGGAAGCTCAGTCTTCTTGTATCTTTCCGAAGACTAGAAGCATGAGATTTACCCAGTACTGAATTTTTCAAGGGTGGATACAGATTTGAGTTCCAAAGCAATGTCCTGCTAATTTCTCTCTTTCGTCAAAGCAGACAGTATCTTTCTCTGTAATGTGCTACCTGGGATTGAGGGAATGGTAACATGAGTAACATAAAACCATTCTTAAACTCGTCATTTTGTTTTGTTTAATTTGTGTCATACCCAAGTACTGTACTGTCTTATTTTGTGGAGGTATTTCTGTGTATGAATGGCTATCCAAATTGACATCTTGGGATGGAAGTGAGCCTAAGAGAGGAGCACTTCAAAGTCCTAGTCTACCTTGCTAATGTCTGGTCTGAAGTTCTACTCATTTGTAAAATTTTAAATGTGCTTTCCTTGGATAATTTCACCTTACAGACCTTTTATGTGAAAAAAAAAAACTAGCAAAAATAAACTGAATGCTGGACCTTTTTCTATCATTGACATGACAGAAGAAGGACATAAAATTTACACTTATACTGTGTTATGTCCTAAGTATTTGTTGTTGGAACAGTGTGTGGAACACAGTAGTAAAAGAGGATGGAGAAGACAGTTGCTGTAAATGAGGGGAATAATACTAAGTGTTGAAAATGCTTGGTATGCTCAAGTCTTATCTTTCCCCACAATTACAAAGATGGCAATGCTGAGGTGGGTGCCAGACAGAATTGTCATCACTCTTTGCACACTGAAGCAAAAAACTAGACTCTCTTAAATGTGAATGATGACATTCACATGCCTGTTTCTAGAAAGGCTCCTTGCTTGTTCCAAAGCCATATTTAAAACTTCTAACAAGTAAAAGACTGACCTGATATAAATAAGTAAATAAAAATTAAGAAAAAAGGAGAGAATTTAAAAATGTTTCATGGATTCTTAGGATTGTCTTTAAAAAATAAAAAAAGAACATTTACTACATACCCACCTCTAACATTCTAATCAAAAGTTTGAAGATGTATCTTGAGAGCAAATGGTGAGGATGTGCAGAAAGCTGCGGTGAGGATAAGTACCACTGATGTAAACTAAGCAAGCCAAGTGGTCTAAAATGTACAGAAGCTGTCAGAAAGTAGAGACAGCCCCTGTTCAGGTGGTGGTGTACAATATTCTTGTATCAACCTCTGATCTTACACAGTCCAGTTGAAGGAGACAGGAAACTCTACATTAAGCCTCTGCTCTCTGTGTCACCCTTTGCTTCTTGCTCTGCCAAGACCTCAGTTAACCCTGTACTCTCAGGTTCAAGTTTCTTACAGAAGTCACAGAGTTCCAAATCCATTTGCTTGGCAGTACCGAATCTAGGCAGAATCTATGTACTGAATATCTACAATGAAGGCGGAGAATGAACCTAGAAGAGCAGGAGAACTCAAGTGAGGGTGGAGGAAGCATGCCATTGCAGGAGAAAAATTAAAGGAAAAAAGGATTCTGGGTGTTTGTTTACTCTTATCTCAGGATCCATTCTTAGCAACAGAGACAAATGGAAACAAGTCCAGTGCTAGAGATCACAAAAATTAAAGACAGCTATCAGACTTCAAGTGACCTTGAATTAATCTCCTTAGGCAAATATAGCTATGGAAAAAATCATGGGTGTACTCATGCTGCTTCTCCATTCTTCTCATAGGCAACACAGAAGTTACAATGCTACTTCACAGGGTGTAGACCTCGTTCTTCCCAAATGAACATCAAGCATGTAGACAGACAATTGTACAATAAACCCTATTAAAGTCAATGTCCTATGTCCATTGGACAATAGGCGTTACTCCTGTGGTCATCATACTCTCTTTTAATTTAATCTCTTTTTTCTAACACTGCACTGCAAAAAAGGAAACACACACAGACGCACACACACGCACAAATACATGCTTATTTCTATTCTTGTGCCCATTTTGTGTGACAGTTCTCTTTCTGCACAAACTCTTATTTTAAATTACTCATCAACTTTTGTAATTGATTGTTAGCTCATAGTTTGTCAAACAATAGCTTTGTGAAGATACTAAAATAAAAATAAGATCCAAAGTAAGGGAGTTAAAACTTCTACCATGTGACAGTGGCCATTTCACACCTGGAGTGGTTTTCATTTTAGGTATCACAGTAAATGAACTTTCACAAATCAAATGTGCTCAGATGGAAATGGCCAGAATGCAACTAAAATGCACTTTTTGTATCTGTATAATTGAGGAAACAGAGCCCAACAAAGAGAATGAACAACAGATCACAAGGGCAAGATCGAGCATCTTGTAAAAGCTGCATCTCTTCATTTTTTGAGTAATTTCAAAAATTTGAACATGGTTTTGTTCAAATGGTTTCAAGTTATTTTGTGGAGATCAGACATGTTCTCATGTAAAACAACACAGTGTTCAAAGAAAACTAGAGAAAGCATCTGAATAGGATGCTATAGAATAGAAATTAGCAAACTATGGCCCCCAGGGCCAAATTCGGTCTCTTTCTCTTTTATAGGGACTCAGTTCCTCATGTTCATTTATATATTTTCTACAGCTGCTTTAGTTCTACAAAGTGGAGTTGAGTCAATGCAAGAGTGACTATGTGACCCAAACAACTTAAAATATTTAATATCTGGCCCTTAAAGAAGCTTTTCTTTTTTAAAATCTCTGCTGTGAAAGAAATGCAAAGGGCAAAACGAGACTCAGAGGTTAAATTTTCTGATTTTATCTTGCTGATTTTTTTGAAAGTGACAAATCTCCACTTGGAAACAAGAAATAAAATGATTAAAATTCCAAAAATATTTTGAAGAAGCACACCCTTTTATAAGTACTATAAAAGAAATTATAGTTTGATGGAGAATTTATGGACAATCTCATGAAGTAATCATGAATGGAGAGCATTAATATTCCGAGTGTAACAGTTCACAATAGCTACTGCAGAGTCATTTTATTAATCATCAACAAAATATTATTACCTGTTTCTTTTTGAAATACATGGAGGACACTCTTATCCCGGCATTTGAGAGGTTGAGGCAGGAGAATCATTTGCAAATTCGAGACCAGCCTGGGCTACAAAGTGAGCTCAAGGCCAGCCTGAACTGCATAGTGAGACTGTCTAAAAAAGATAAAAAAAAAATGCATAGAAGAATTTCAGATTTCGTATCTATAATATATGCTTGCAAAGTACATTGATAGAGGAAGCGAGTCACTTAAAGAATACAATTTTTAAGAAGTAAATGATAAATCTGTATGTAATAAAACATGCTCCAACTTTTACAGAACCATTTTCACAGTCTCGGAGTACATTTGAAAGGTTCAGGAGTGTTTTTACTGTACCTGAAGTCAAGAAAGTCTTTTAATTGCAAACATTATGTTCATTTCCATATGCTCATAACTTCAAATATGGTGAATAGCAGACATTTTGCAAGATTTATTGGAGTGTTATTTCCTGTAGGCATTCATTTGGCAAGCTTTTATGTGATGAATGCATTTCTAATTGGGATTATTTACATAGGCATCTGGGTCCCGGTTAGGAATGCAAGAGAGGGACAGGTAGCTTCAGGTTTAGATGATGCTACATTTGATTTAACATTTTCTAAAGTGGGGAAGCAAGATTCATATTATGGCATTTCTAGTAGAGATGTGGTATGGTGCAGGTAGATTTTATGGGTACATTTAGCTCTTCTTAATGGCTATAATTCCATATCCCAACAAAATTTATCTTCGTAGTCCCCTGGACATATGTTGAGGAGTAAATGAGGAGAACATAAAAAGACCAGGAAACAGTAGCTTAGAATGAAAATTTGTTGATTTAGTGTGTTGCATTAGGATGGAAGGAAAGTATACATTTACTCAAAAGAGATGAAGATTTTTTTCCAAAACGTTGCTACATGTTTATCTAAGTGGATCCTAGGAATAAAATGACAAAAAAATTCATAAATAGATTGCTCTGGAAAGTATTTTCGTGTCTTCGTAGTTTGGGTTATGCCCACCTGACACATTATTAAGAACTAATTTTTAAGATCACTGTCTGATTGGATAGTTAGTTCGCTTTAAATTGTTTGCCATCTCAGTCTTAACAGCAAAATAAAAAATAATAATAACCAAAATGACTTTCTATATGTCCAAGACTTCAGTGGATTGAATAGTTTTCATTTGAAATACTTCATTGGCACACAACTCAGAGGACAGTAATATGAATGTCTGATTGGAAGAACAGGAGACTGACTGGAAAGACAAATCAAAAACAGAATAAGGACAGGGCCTGTGGAAACTGGAACTTTTTGTTCTGGTGTCTATTTAGGAGGAGTTACAGACAAGATGGAAACTGTTTAACCATGACGGAAAAGTAAGCATGTTCCAAATGTGTGTTAGCATAGAGAAGGCAGGAATTTCCTCTCATGGTTGTTCAAGTTTTAACCTTGAAGGCATCAATTTTTCCAATGTCCACTGTAATGTAAATTGAAAGTGAGCAGGAAGTTACAAATGTAGAGTTTACCCCTACTTCTTCCCCGTGAGATAACCATGACTTTTAAAAAATATATTGTTAACACAACAAACAACTTCCACATGTTTTGGCTTCAGACAAAAATGATTCATAATGCAGGTCAGAGGTGGTTGGGTGGTTCTTCTCTGGCTGGTGTGGACTGAGGTTGCTCCTATGCCTCACTTAGTTGAAAATCCATAGACTTAGTGACTGTCCCATTTACAGATCTGAGTCCTGGACTCTCACTGTTGACTGGAGAACAACCACTATTCTCCATGTGGCATTTAAAACTCTGCATGTTGTCTCCTTGCTAGTTAGCCTACATTTTACTTAAATAAAAGCAAGCCTTGATTCTAGTCATGTATCTGAAGGGTTAGTCCCAGATACGAAATGGTGCCATTTATGTTTTTATTAGTTAATAAGACCAAATTAAACAGACTCAGTTGCTTGACAGGACAGTCTGCCAGTATCCATAGACTGGGTGCAATTCACAGAAGCTTTTGGGAATAATCTATAACTCTTTTACTCTGATTGAAGGAAGTACTCTTGGGGTATAGATAATTATCTTGAGGAAAATTTAAAAATCTGTCTTTAGTCATATAAATTTGGAAAATGCAAGTATGAACTTATTCAAGCATAATTCCTTCCTATAGGACTTCTCAGAATTTCTGTTAGGCTAATGTACACTCTTAGAAGGAAATTATTTTATGCAGCATTTCCAAATGAATTTTATCGTGAATCTCTCTTTTTTTTTATGGACTGCAATAGGAATCAAACACTACAGAACACATTTTGGAAATTACGGAAGCAACATGATACAGAGCTAGATAAATGGCACATAGGACATGTCCTCAGAGATCTTTGAGAAATAAGTGAAACAAAGCAAAAGCTGACAAAGTGTAATGGGATCTGGAGAGAAATACCCAGTATTTGGAATCAAGATACTTAATTACTATTTCCAGCCCTTTTGGTGCCAGTGATATTATCTCTCTGAGCCTCAGATATATAGAGTGGAAATACTAATACTGTGTTGTTGCACAGAAGGGTTTAACGGCTCAATTACAATATAAAGTGCTTTCCAAGATTTTCATGATCAAAGTACTGTTTTCATTATTTTTCTGTCTACACTGTGATCTGCATCTATTTACCAAACAAGGGTGATGTAAATATTTCATAGTAAATATGATACAATGAAATATGTATGCATAAAATACTTAGTCTCATTTTTATTAATAACTAATAAAACAGATTGTATCTCTGATCCCTCTGGTGACAGCGTCAGCAGAGGATTTTGCTACACAGATTTGGAGCAGAGTAATTAGATCTCCTGTTGGCCATTTCTTTTATCATTCAGTTTTGAAATCTACTGTTCTGTTAATCTTTATTCCTGCCACAGCTTTCTACAAAAAGATAATATTCATCTTCAACTGTAATAATCTTGAGACATGTTGTAAAAGTAAAAACTTTTTAGAACTCTGAATTAAGAACATGATGACTGTACCACGGCACAGTGATATTGCCTTCCAAATTCCCACCAGGTGATATGGACATTTCACTTGGTCTCTCTCATTTTACCACTATTAATGGATTCATTCATCTTATTCTTCACTTTAGAATTCAGTTGGTTATAATGTGGTAGAAAAGCACCCCATAAAGTAATACATTTGGGAAAATTATGCTCTTCTTAAAGAGTTATATTGTAATTTATATCTTTAGCTCTGATAGCAAGAAAGACTTCTTTCTTTCACTCAGAGTTTTCAAGTGTATTTGGAAGGAAATTTTGTTTTTTTAAAGTTAGGCTTTACTAATATCCAGCAGTGAAAATCAAGGGCATTGCTAAAATGAATTGTGATACGCGTTCTGAAGTGTCTCAGAATTCTTCAGTTGATCATATGTATAATTACAAATTCATGGAGCCTCTTCATGAATATTTTTTACTCATGCTTAATATTATAGCCAACAGAAAATTCCATTCTACTTGATTCAGGTAATTGGGATATTAGTGGTAATTTTTTTGAGGCATTTCAAAGTTTTTGATGATAAAAATACTGTTTGTATTAACTCTATGTCTCACTGTGCTTACCAAACTGCAGGAATAGATCATTAATTTTCTTATGATTATTATTCTAGACATGCTCTTCAACTAGACTATCTTACTGACATAAGCTAACCAGGGTGACTTTACATGATTTCAATCCAAATAAGGAAAAACGTTTCCTATTTTATTTAAATCTGTAGTCTAATTTGGTATAGATTTGTTTAAAAGATAGAAAATGGTTCATAAACTTCAAATTTTGCTCTTGATGATAACTTATGCTATAGATATGTCCCTTTACTTGAAAGTCTGCCAGAGACCTTTGACAAAGACGTCAGTGCCCAAACCTCACCCCAAGTGTGTTCATGTGAAACGTTACAGCTAGATTCTAGTGTTTTAACAACCCTCCATACTCTTTATGGTTGCAAAGAAACGTTGAGACATGCAATATTACAATGACATGTTTAAGGCAGAAATTGGCTAATAATAATGAGATGGTTATTCAGGGTCATTATTTCTTTTGAAAAGAAGAAAACTTGGGTTTATTCCATCTTTTATATGGTTATATGATCTTTGTTTTAAATTAAACCTTGCCAAGGCAATCAAGTGTGATGCAAATGGACATTAAAATTTAGATTTTAGATGAGAATTCAACAAGGAATCATTCTTAGCAACATTGCATCAGACAATCTGCTTATCTCCATCTCCTAAACTTCAATTTTTTTTTTTTTTTTTTTTTTTTTTTTTGCACCAGGGATCAAACTCACAACCTCACACCTGTCAGGCAGGCGTGTAAACCACTGAGCCAAACTCCTAGCCCTAGTTTTTTGAGACAGGGTCGCACTATGCAGTTCAGGCTGGCCATCTCCTAAATTTCAGTTTGTCACCTTTACTGTAGTACACATACCCACGTTGTAGGTTTCCGAGTGAATTAAACGATGCAATGTAAGTCAAAACAGCTATCACAGTTCTCAGTGCAGAGTTGATGCTCCCTAAATGGTAGTCGATTCTGGGTCATTCATTAATTTCAAACTCTTTCTCTCTTTCCTCCCCACCCTGGGATCAAAAATAAGCTTCAAACTAAATTGAGAATAACGTAAATAAAAAATCACTGTTTAATTATTGTATCTTGACTTTCCTAGGCACAGTGTGACATTTCAATACATGTACACAATTTAAATGAGCAGACCAGGGTAGTCGGTATATCCAACACCGCACACATTTATAGTTTCTTTGGGTTGGGAGCATTCAAAATCTGTTCTAGCAGCTTTTTGAAATATTCATTAATTCTTGTCAAGTACAGTTTTGCAAGGCTCTGAAGGTGATGACGAGCTGCTGGTCCACGAGGCGGAGTGATTAGAAAGGAATCTACACACCCCAGCAGGGTCCTGCAATTGTGGCATTATATTGTAATAAGTATATGACATCCCAGATTGCCTTACCAAATATTATTAGAGAAATGCAATAAAATATTATTAAGTACGTGCCTAAGAGAAATGTATACATGTGCTATTTGTGTGGAAACGTTTGATGCAGTAAGTTTATAAAGAACTAACCTTGGCTCCAATGCCATCTTACCTTAATTTTGGATTACTAGGATGACACTGATAATCCTCCATTTCACATTTAATACATATTCGAAGAAGGGCATCATTCTAGTTGAATATGTACACAGTGTGATAAGGTATCAAGACATACAGAGTTATGATTTTCCATTTGGTTGTTGAGTCAACTTTTATTTTTCAGTAATTGAAAAATTTAAATTTCCTGGAGTTGTATCTCTTAATAATTTTATGTGTTGTTCTATTGTTTAGAAGGTTAAACAAGCTATGCACGGTGATGCATACATGTAACACAGCACTGTGAAAGACTGAAGCAAAACGATCACAAGATGAAGCCCAATCTTGGGAATTTCACAACTTAGTGAAAACCTAACTCGAAATAAAAATAAAAATAAAAATAAATAAATAGAGGACTAACTTTTACAAAAAAAAAAAAAAAACAGAGTGGCCTTACCAATACATAATTTACTAGTCACCTCCATTTAAATATTTGTTTAAAGTATATTTTCAAATTTATATATTTAGTGATTTAATCTAGCTAAAATACATGTTGATGTATGTACTGATATGAGAAGTCAAATTGATTTTTAATTTTGGTACTAAATATTGTAGCACATGGAAGTCATTTTGATAGATTTCTACTGTATACATGAAGGCTGATCAAAAGATACAATGTGTGCTTAAGTAAAAATAATTTACTAGGGTAAAAGACACATTGACTTTAATTCCACTCACAATACTTTCCCTCACTTCAAACACACTTATCCCATTGTTCTTGCCACTTTCTGATGCAGTTCTGGTTGGTCGCTTTCATGAGTTTCTTTAAGAACTGTAATAAAAAGCACAGTGAAGGCTCTGCCAACTGTCATCAAACCAAAAATTACTGGATCTGCCATCCTGTGACCTCTGACTCTTCCTCAAAATCAAAATGACTATGAAAAGCAAACTTTTAAAATAATTTTTAGAATTTTATTAGTTCATGTTTGCAGTGCATAAAGTTTAGGCAATAGGTGAATATATATAACACAGCTTGATTCTTTTTTAATCCATTTCCCTTTCCCACCTACTTCCCTCCCTCCATCTCTAAATCCTTTTTCATCATTTTCAATTTTATTGTTATTTTTAATTCATGTTTACAACATATAATGTCACATTTGTTGTGTGTATTTGGTTCATATAAATGAGAAGATTTAAGCATTTTAAATCTACTGAGGAAACTGAGGTAGTCATGACAGTGCAAGTAAAGATGCTAAGCAAAGAGGAGCTCTGAGACAACTTCAGAAAGGGGCAGCAATGAAGGAAGAGGTGTGTTCAAAGGAAGAGGGATTATTCTGAGGGCTGTTCAGGGCAATGTGTCTTTCATTATCTTATGCTTTTATTTAAATATTTATTGTATTCACTGATAGTGCTTTGTATTTCATTTTATTACTATATTTAAGGTTGATTAAAGGAGAATTCAGTATGGCACACAAAACCCTTCACAATCCCGAAGTAACTTTCTGTTCCAGCCTACACCCTACCTTGGCTATTGGTTTCTGGAAAGCAACACATTTCCTTTAGGGCACTCCCTTGTCAGTCATGATCCTGCTACACAGGTTCATTACACCTTGATTAAATGCCATCCCTTGATGCCTCTTTTCAACTGATAAATTTGAAAGAAGAAGAAGAAGGAAAAATAAATAGTGTTTGTTGGTCATTTCCTGTGTTCCTGGCAATAAGAATAATTATTTCCATAACTTAATCCTCACAAGATTTTGGAGTGAAATTTAGTTTCTTTTTATTTGCATACAAGATATAACTAAAGTAGTGAAAGGTTAAGAACCTGTCCAATGTCACATAATTAGCAAGCGGTCAAATGGGATTTTGTCATTTAGACTTGTTTTAAACTAAAGCCTGCTTCCTTTTATTTAGTGCAATTTTGTTCTCCATTTCAGAAATTTTAAACAGTTTTCTTGAGAGTTTAGACTTCTCTAATCAGCTGCACTTCAACATGTGCTTATGCATATTTCTACATGTCACTTATTTCCTATGTATTATACTGTGCAGTAATATTTGTACCCACTCACTTACTATCTTAGGAGCTATTTGGAAAGTCATAAAGGATTACTCTTTTGTCTTCAGTAGCTAGCACAGGGCCAGGAACAGAATAGACATACACTCATTGTATTGTCTATTATTTTATTTTGCTTTCTATCTTGGTTATATTACAGCTTTCAAAATAAATCTCCACTATACAGCATGTAGCCAAAGTGGTTTAGAAGGGGCTATTTTAATTGAAGAGACAGCATTACAGCATCTGAATGTTGTCACACTTCAGGAAGAGAAAAATTTTGTTCTTTTTAAATATATACTTAAGAGTTTGCATAGGAATTGTTGCTAAGCCACAAAATTATTTACTGCTGCACTGAAGAGAAAATAAAATCAATTTCTTTGCAGAAATTTATGAGTGATGGAGATAGAGCATTAGATAATACATCTCAAGGAGATCTTTCAATAGCCCCTCACTGCTGCTATATTTCTTTTGAGCTATACTCCACATTTCTTCATCATCTATATCCAGATATTAAAGTAAAATTTATGATTAAAAATAAGAATTTCTGAAGTCTTTGAATTCCAACCATTTGAACATAATGCTCTGTGACACAGTTGTTCAGCAGTTGATTTTTCCCCGTTGTCTTATTTCAATATTTTTGGAGTCAAAGAAACAGAAGTAAGTTTTCTACATTTTATTCTGTCACCTCTAAGACAAACAGTGTCTTGCCTAAATAACATCAGAAAAAAAGGTATAAAAACTCACTACTAGTACCCTTCATGGTTAGCATCCTGATTACAAAATATTTGAAATTTTAAAATTAGGAAATTATAGCAATTTATTTTACATGTACCAATTCCCAAATTTATATCTTCAATATCACTACATTAAATAGGTTAGAGTGAAATAGCTCTATCTTTTATTTCAAGTATAGAAATTACACTGAAACAAGGGGAAAAAGAGGAAATAAAAATGATTAAGACATGATATGCATATTCACCAAATTCCCAAGGTGAATGTAATGTTATGTGTCATAAACATATATTAATAAAATTTTTAAAAAGAATGAAAGGAAGTACAGTGTTTGACTTAGTATTAATACATGAATAATTGAAAGTATTTAACATCATGTTCATTTGGTTTCATGATTTTCTTTTTGGTGAAAGAAGAAAAGAAAAAGGAAATAATACAAGATGCTTTCTCATGCAGGGGACTCCTATGTAAAACAGATAAATGCTGAAATGATTCCAGAGCAAGAACAGGGGTTGGAGACGTTATCACTTCTTCCCAGAATCTCGTCTTAGCTACTCACTGTATGGATTCAGCTTGACTTGACTGTAGCAATCTTGAGATTTACCCACCATGACATTCCCTGAGTAAGCCTGGTTGATTTCCCCTGCATAATTTTCCAACATAACATAAATATTATGTGGAGCTTCATAATTAGACTCAGGCACCAGGCATGTGTCTGACTCTTTGAAATTAGCTTAAAATAAAGCACGTATATTCTGGCTTGGGTGAAGTACTTTGTATCTTAATTCGAAGGACTCTTCTTTTCAAGATAGCGAGCATGAACTTGGTCTTGCTGCTATCAAGGACTGCGCTTGTATCAGCAAGTTCCTGATAGCTGCACTCTGTGGAATTCCACAACTTTTGGTTTCTTTTCTTCAGTACCCTTCAACTCCACAGGTCATAAATAAAACTACAAAATAAGTCCCTCACTGCCTTCTAAATTTGTGGGCAAATAGAGAGAGAAAATGAACCAATCCCAAACAAGAGACACATGTATGTTACAGTCAAGTCAAATCTAGGTGGTTTAATTTCCAATTTAAGAACTTCAAAATGAAACTGAAAGTATCATTTTCAATGCAAAGAAGATGAAAGCTTGGAAATTATGTAAGTATGTACCAACTGAAATATTTTTGGAAGAGTAGAGAGGACACAGTGGTTCTGATCTTCTAATTCAGTGCTGAAAACTTCCCTTAACATTAAGATTTCAGATAGCTTTTTTTCCATTCCTTGACAAAGAACACAAAGTAACTGAATATGACCCAAATCATATAAAAATGGGTCAAAGTGAATATTAAGTATCTTATTTTAAAACTGTTTTAGTGAAGCCAAGTCTATTCTTGCCCATGAAGCCACTACTGGTCTGCATAAAAATTATATATATATATATATATATATATATGATTTATTTGCTTCAGAAAGTTGTTTTCTCAAGAGAGGGCCATTCTCTATCTCATTGGTCGTTCAAGATAATGATCTACTTTCTCCATGCATAAATATACATATATATATATATATATATATATATATATATATATATATATATATACTAATGGCCAGAATGCTTTTTGTGTTTCTTTTAAGCTTTTGGCAATGGATTATATGTATTTATCTATTCTTCACAATTCACACTAGTGTGGAGAAGCCTTTCTCTGAGTCCACAGACTTAATAAGAAACAATCACTTGTTATTTTCAGCCTCTGACTTTCTAATGCTCTGGTAGAATGGAAAAGTTAAAAAACACAGATTTTCATTGTCATTTTGGTGTAAAAATGAAGATTTTCACGGAGGAAACATTTTCATGATTAGAAGTAATATTTGGGAAAACATACAATCAAATCACAAAGCATCATGAAATGTTGGATGAGAGGTTGAAAACAGCCTGTGCAACTTCCGCATGTAACAGAATATGAACTTGTAAAATGAGGACTAAAGAAAGAGGGGTCGGTAATTACCCTCTTTCATTTACTCCAGGAAAATGAGCATGCTCTAGTTCCTGTGATTTTTGTTTTCTTTTGCCTTTGGATTTGAGGTTAGTAGCAATTCCTTCCACGTTTTGATAGTAAAATAGACAATCACATGTAGTTTCCAGAGGTGTGATTTCTTATGTCTGTCAGTATCTTCATAGGTGTTTTGACAGAAAGATGGGAAAGATGTCATCAAGAGTGGCTTTCCAAAGGCCATTTTAAACCAACTTTACAACTCTCTTTCCATAAAGGATGAGCAGAAGAAGGATGGTCTCCGCTCACTTTCTGGTGATTTTATTTCCCTCCTATGTAAATCACTCCATGTCAGAATAAGAGTTTATGTAAAATTAATGGGTTCTATATACTTCACCTAAATGATTTAATTTTGGATATACAGACATTTTCAATGATTAAATATTATTATGTGGAAATTGAAAGGCCTCTCAGGAATGACAGAGCTTCCAACCCTCCTTCATATTTTGTCTAAAGCAGGATTTAAAGGTTTTTAATAGACTTTAGAAGGAATAGAAATCTCCATATATACTGCTTTGGCTTGCCCTGATTTATTGGTGGATTTCCTGAGGAATTTTTATGGGATATTTGATTTTCCCTGTGGGGCTTATTAACTCCTGATTGGGTAATGCAAATTTCTAGCTAAGATTAACCACAAACGAAGTCAAAATTTAATCATTTTAACAAGGAAAACTGAAGTTCTAGTATCTGCTGTTTCCTTGTGCTAGTAAATTAGTGTGTCAGACAACTCTAAAATATTTAGGAGGGAAAAAAGTAAATTTGATCTTCTAAATTCTGAGTTATTAATTAAAGGTTTTAAACAAGAAATAGTTCAAGTATTTTATTTGAGTTTCCTCCATTTCTCCTTTTTAAGTTTATAGGAAAAACTTCTGGGACATACATTTTACTTATTTCAGTTCTCTCTCGGCTTCCTATCCTCATTCTCAGCATAAAGATGGCATTTCCACTGTCCTTTAAAAGATGAATATAGATTTTCTAACCATGGAAAAACTAATGATATACTTGTACTGACAACTGCATAAACTCATCACACATTCTTTTCTATCATCTATTTCTTACAATAAATGGCTTTTTAAATATAATGAAAGACCTTCTCAAGAATAATGATGACATTTAATTGAGAAGAGAGAATTGCCCAGAGAGAAGAAACATTTAGGAATTAGATGTGGTGGAGTGAGAAAGCTGATTGGAAATGGGAAAAAAAAGGTAGATGTTGATCCCAGACTTCCTGGCTTGAGTAAGTTGATGACAGATTTACAGATGGCAAAAACATGAATGGGAGTAGATTGTTGGTTGAAAGGTGAGAAAGTTAATAAGGTAGCATTTGGATACTTTCTGTTTAAGATGCCTCTGGGACATCCAGGAGGTTATATTGACATTTTGAAATCTGGATTTGGAACACAGTAGACAGTCTGAGGATATACTTACATATTCTGGAACATTTTGCAAAACTGTTCATTAGAAACTCGGGATATCAAAATTACCATACACTTTTTAGTTTGTTTCTGCTAAAATCTTGACACATAAATAGTTATGTCACTAAATACCTGATCTTTAATAACTTATTTAGTGAAAAAGTGAATCAGTGAATAAATTTTAAAAGACATCATTAGAGAGAAAGAATTATATAGGGTTGAATAAAGACACAAATCATTTTAAATGAAAAATTTTAGCATTCAATGATCACTTATCTACTTCTAATTTTTCATACTCATTCAATATTAAGTTCAATTATTTGAACAATTTCAACTCTGTGTTTTCTATCAATATTGTATCCATCAGACTTCGACACAGTGCAGCTTAAGAAAATGATTCCAAAACTCAGTATCTTAAGACAATAAATACCCATTCTTTCTCACATCTGTTCACCTTGTTCAGGGTTCACTTGGCCTAGACTGGATTCAAGTAGGCCTACCTTCAGGCTACAAGTTATAAACAGCTTTCCTCTTTGTGACTTGTGTCTTCCTGGGAATAACAGCAAAGCTGCAGTACAGAAGTGTGAGAGGAAATGTCTTAGCCTGTGGCACCATTTCAAATATGCTTTCCTCACATTGCCTACAAAAGTCACATGTCTGGTCACAAAAACCAAAACACAGAGAAACCTATTCTTTACATAGAATCATATAAAAATGGTAAATATTTTTTGGACAATAATTCTACCTATTTCATTTGGCAAATTTAGGGCCTAAAATTCTGAATCTTCTCAAAGTGTTAGGTGGCAAGATTGCTTAAAGGATATCTTTTTTTTTTTTTTTTATGAATCATATTACTTCTAAGGGCATCACCTTCTGTGCTCCGAAAAAATGGATTCTTTACTTTATGCATCCTATAATTACAAACTCTCAGGAGAAGGAGAAATATTCAAGTGTTTCAGTCTTTCAATATTTTCATAGTTCTCTATGATTTTTAGTTTCTTTTTTTCTGTTCCATTCTCTTTGTGTCCAGTGTACAGAATTTATCATTTCCTCTTCCTGGTGTAAGTTCCTAAATTATATCTGAATTCAGGTCATGTTTTCCTCAAATATGCCTGCATGTTATTTCCACTTGCTTACTAAACAGTACCTTCTTCATGTCAAAACCCTATTCAAACACTAGTTGACTATTTTATTAATGCAGCAAATACCTACTGAGCCTCCCTAAGCAACAGGTATACAGCAATGTCCAAGGATAAAATGATGAACAATAAGTCTCTTGGAACTCATACAACTTTATCTAGTGGTGTTAGAGAAAACAAACATATAAATAAGACATATATAAGAAGAATCTTACATAATGGTAAACGCAATACAGTGAACAGAAGGAAAAAAATTGATAGGCAATAATGAGGTGTCAAACTTAGGATGGGCATGAGGATGGATTCTATGAGGATATGATATTTGAGTCATATTTAAATGACAAGAATGTGACAGACATGCACCTCTAACCCCATCAGGAGGATACAATACTAAGAGTATAAACAAATGGTCCCTGTGGGTCTATAGATTTTAAAGTAGCAAGAACGACCTCATTAGATGGAAAGTTATGAAGAAGGCAGTGTAGTTAAGAAAATAAAGAAAAATGAAATCAATAGATTAATAAGTGTTATTGAAAAAAGAAAGGAAGAAGACTTTTCAGAGCTTGAGTCTAAGAAGCAAGATTTGGGTTTTAATCTAACAATGACAGACAAAACTCTTATAGACAGTGGTGTATGTTTTTCAAAGACCTTATCTTGCTAAGCTATGGAGAATAAATTTTTTAGATATATTTAAGTTTGAAAGAAGAAACAAAAATTACATGGCCAAGTTCATAAGGTAATCCCTCTTCTATGAACAATGGTGGAAGATTAAACTGAACTAGTAGTGCTAAAGATGGAGAAAAATTTACCAAAAAACAATGAAAAATTCAAGATAGAATGTGAAGGTAGAGATGGCATGTCTGTAGATATATTGGATATGGGAGATGGGGGAAGGGAAAAGGGAAGTAAAATAATTTAGATGTGATTTTCATATGTAGCAATTCCCCACAATGAATATGTCTGTGTTGGGTGATATGCTATGTACCCCCAAGTCCTCACGTACTTTTGATGGGGCTGAGTCTGACGCTTGTGATCAGTTTGTTGTCTAGCGCCAGGATTAATGACGTGACTGCTACACCCGCCCAGGGGTGGAGCTGAGATACAGTGTAAGGGAAGACGGATCTTCTGCTTCCACTTCCTCTCTCTCTCTCTCTCTTTCTCTCTCTCTCTCTCTCTGTCTCTGTCTCTGTCTCTCTCTCTCTCTGCAGCGCGCCTTGGTGCTCTCGGCTGCCATGAAAGGTAGCCCTGCCCCGCCACGCTGCATTGGAGCCAACTTGAGTATGGACTGAAACTCCTGAGAAACTGTAAGAATAAACCTTTCCTTCCCTAATTTTGGTCGTCAGGTATTTTGTCTCGGCAATGAGTAAAAAGTAACCAAGACAATGTCTATTATATAATGTAAATATGTACTAATAATAAAAGAAAATAAAGAAATCATGAATGTCTTTCTGGTCTCTGGTTTGAGAACTTCATGGTTGATGATAGTACCTACTAATATGGAAAAGAACTGGGAATGATCAAGTTTTGTTTTATATTTTGTGCTATTTTGTTATGAATTGAGATCAAGAGTTCAGTAAGAGCATACTAAATATAAATTTTTTGTTATTAAATTATTTATCAAATAGACAGTTAATTTAAAGGTAAATAATTTGGTGAGGAGGTTGGGGCTATAAATTCAATTATATACTGCAAATACCATACTATGGTTTCATTTTAAGGTATGACAAAATTTTGGATCAGAAGAAGATAATTTTTTCAGTCACATGTGATAAAACTAAAGCCCAGATTATTCACTTTCTGCTAATGCAGAGCTCTTGACCTGTCTCTTCCTATTATGACACAGGGTAGGTAGTTAATACATATATTTAAAAACAAAATCAGCAAGGGGGTGTGATACATTCTTATAATCCCAGAACTCACTCTGGGGAAGGGGTGGCAGGAAAGTCACAGTTTGAGTACAGCCTGGGCATCTTAGTGACTTAGCTAAACCCTGTCTCAAAATGAAACATTTGAGAGGGGGATGTTGGTCTGTGTCTGAGAGAAAAGGAGAGAGAGAGAGAGAGAGAGAGAGAGAGACAGACAGACAGACAGACAGAGGAATAAAAAGGAGAAAGAGGAGGAGTAGAAAGAAGAGAAGGGAAAGAATGAAGGAAGGAAGGCAGAGGAAGAGGGCAACTAGATAACTAAATGAGACAAGAGGCAACTCTCTACTCTTTACCAAGAGTTAACCTTAATGTTTTTCCTTGAGTGTGGCCACTTTCTACTTAACCAAACAGATACTGTTGTTCTACCAAATGAATCACTCTGAGGAATCCAGTCTTCTTGCGACTGAGGTGAATTTTCTCTTACCATTTCCATTTCTTAGTATTTCTGTTTCTTGGCTCCATATCTTTGTATTTAACTACTTTTTCAAGGTGTCACATATTCCAAACTATGAAACCTTCCTTTATTTCTTCTAGCTTACATGAATGACTCACATAATTTTATTTATTTACTAATAATTTGATGTTTCTATTTTATATCCCATCTTTTAATTGCCCTTGAGTTCTCAAATGGCTTTGAGGCTTCAAGCAGAACATTCTTTGGTTGTTTTTTCATATTATTTTTATGAAAACAAATTAAAAGATAATACATGGACTTTGGATTTAGTTCTAAGCTCAGATACTAGTTCCATAATTTATCTACTCTGAGTTCTGAATTATTATTTAGTATCTCTAAACTTTCAGTTTCTCTTCATGTGAAATGGTTCACAGTGGTTCTACCTCATTGGGTTACTATATATGTGTTATTAAATGTAATATGCAAAAACCTCCCTTATGTTGCTCTAAATATTGCAAATTCTACATAAGTGTTGGAGTCCCTATTTTCTTGTTTTTGTCTTAGTATCTACCCAAGATTTGGGATCACCATAGGAATTGCTACATGCAGTGTGGACCAAAAACAGAAAAAATGTAATTGGCTATGAATTTTTATACTGAAGATTTTTGCTTGTTTGTTTTCCCATTTGTAATACCCCACTGTGACTCACTTGATTTTCTGAAATGTTCTTCTTAATCAAAGTGCTTCGTAGACTGCAATTTTGCAAATTGAATTGGATTAAAATTAGTTTTGTCAGAGAATTTCAGGACACCCTCAACTCCCACCTGGAAATAATTGGAGACACCCTGGGGTATCACAGACCAGGTCTCAGGAACCACCACTCTCCATGTTGCCGCACTGGTGTGTTTATAAAAACTAAATTGACAGCAGCAGTTCATTAGAAAAGCATGATTGAATGTGCAAGATTTGCTGATAAACTAGCTAGGATTTAAAAAACCATGAAAAATGCTTTCCTTCTTCCCTAAATTTAAAAATTAAAAGTTAGGGTATAATGTGTGCATACATTTGTGTTTAATAAAAATGAATGAGAAAAAATAAGATGCCCCAGATATCCCGTTCCAATGGGAAATCTGTCAATATCAGGATAGACATTTAGAAAACCAGTCGCTATGTTTTGTGTGTTCTCATGACTTCCTAAAAGTAAGAAAGTCATGCTCCCTCTTCATGTGTCTTCCCGTAGGATGTACACAATTCTAAAGAAGAAAGAAAAAAGGGATTAAAGGTGAATGGAAGAAGGAATATGAAGTTTCACATCACGTTTACTGTGGGTTCACCAAGTTTCCATGAATGAAGGAGGAAATCTTCCTCAATGTCAAACTACTGGAAGTGTGACAATGACAGAGGACCTGTACCTCAGTTGCATAATTGATGGTCATGGATTCCTGGGAAAGAACTCTCTCCATGAAGACCCTCAGCACATAAAAAGGGTGGAAGCCCATTCTCTTTATGAAGGATTTTTGTCCTAGACTTGTTTGTTAAAGTTCTGCTTAGTAAGTTGTCTTCTTCAGACTCGTATTTTGAAATGTATCATTTTATTTCCTGGCATGCCAAGTGAGGGGAGGAACTGAGTGAAATTATTCCAAACTTTTTGAGCATTTAAAGATTATTCTATGGCTGTGGTCTTGCTTATTAGCAAATGAGCTGCACAGCAATTTCTCAGCCCAGAGGGCTCACAACAAGGAGGGATCTCATTAAGAAGTCCACCGATATTCCCTTCCCCACTCCTTTTCATCTGTTCACTCCTTCCTGAGAAAAGCAGGTCCCCTTCTGATCTGTGTGGTTTGGCCAGAGGCCTAGACTTAAGGAAAGAAGTTAGCCACACAGGAAATGTGGATTCAGAGGAAGCAGCCACCTTTGAAACCCCCAAGGATCCTTTCAATACTAATTACAGCGAAGGTGTTGGGCAGGCAGTATAACCTAAAGCCTTGATGGTGGCCACGGGCCAGAGATTCATAGGCCTCCCCTCTTGTTTTCTCTGAAATATTTTTGATCTTAATTTTTTTCTTTCCTCTTCCCTGTGATGACTTTCTGGCAAGTTAGAATAAGAGAATAAAATTTGGTTTGCAAAATTCCATCATTGCAAAAATGTGTATATCACAACAGCATTTGTAATAATATCAGTGATGGCTAATATCCATGAATTGAACAATCACAGGAGAGCGTTTTATGTTTATTAATTTATGATAACACCTATAGGAATTTCAAGTTGTTGTTGGACCTTCTTTGAGCTAAAGGAACTGTGGCTTATAATAAGTGGTAGGATCACATCTAATATCCAGTCTATATCACCTCATAGCCTGTGTCCTTTCCGCCACACCAGTCTGCCACTGAATGAAAGAATGTATACCTATAAGCCCAAGAGCATCCACTAAGTTTGGCTTTAAGCATTTCTGTATCAAAGGGAACAAGACTCTTCTTAGAAGTCAGAATGTGAGATTTGGGGAACTTTTCACCCTAGTCATCCTTATTCTAGATCAGCTTTCCTCTGTTTCTGAAGATAAATCCTATTGATTATGTTGACATCAGCAATAAGGTCTAAATTGGTTCCCACCTGAGATGTGTTCTTTGATAGCGATTTGTTTTGTCCTCTGAGTTCATTGGCTTTTTGGTCTGCTTTCCTTTTAGTAAGCAAAATGTAATTAAACTTGGAGGCATTACTTGAATTTCATTCCCTAGTGCCCAAACTTTCTCCTTCAAATCAATCTTACCACAGAAAATGTCAAAATTAAATCAGATCTGGAGGTTTAAAAAACGCATATATGAAGGCTGGATTTCTGAGGTTTCGGTAGGTTTTTTTTTGTTTGTTTTTGTTTTTGTTTTTGTTTTTTTGCAAAGTCAAAGTCAGAGAGCTGACAATTGACAAAAGGTCTAAAGGTCAGGGTGGGGATACAAAAGAATAGATCAAATTAAAAATGAGATCACTGCAAGTGTGTTTATAATGCATTTAAGCAAATGCAAATTTACTTCTGTACTAGTAGGGTGACAGAGTAAACTTCTGTGATTCTCTACTTTCTCTCTGTTTGATAAGTATTTAAAATACCTAGCTCAGGCTTATCAAAAAGTGAGATTTAACAGAAATAAGTTGCATTAAAATGCATAGAAACATGTCAGTCACAAAGAAGGTATTCAGTATATGCCTGTTTATCTAAATACCTACCTGTCTACACCTAATCTGTACCCAGATAACTTCGCTATGGCTCTAATTCCTCATTAATAAAATGACAATTGTATACCCTGACTTGTAGTTTCTACTATGCTTTCCTGTTATTTGGTTTCTAATGCTAAACTGGATGAATTTTGAAAGCAGACAAAACTAGCAGTTTTCATAACCAGACTTTTGTCAGTAATCTTATATGAGAACTTTAACAATCACATTACACACTATGCAAATTGATTTCTTCACATGAAGATTGAATTACCTGCTTTTCAGGATCTTTATAAACACCTAAGCCAATGGAAAAATCAAACATGTGCTACTCTACCTACATTTGTTAAATCATCAATAATGAAAATAGTTATTAGTGTAACATGAGAGACTGGAGTATTAAGACAAAACTAAGATGCAAGCAATTAGTAGGACACAATTAGTAGGCTGCAACAAATAGTCCCATAGCGGCCCTGAATGTCTATTTCATTAGAGAAATCAGACAATGTTGTGATGAACATGAATAAAAATATAACAGCGTCTCAGCCATAGCAAGATACAGAAGCTAAGGGAGGTCTACTCTCCCAATGCTGAGCTTTCCTGACCTTCTCAAAACAATAAATGTCAAAGTGGAGCATTTTTACTAAAGCGTCAAGGAAGAGTTGGCAAGTAGGTTAGAAATTTTGATCTAGTACAGTCTTGAGGTAACCATGAAAGGACCTATGTCCAAGATCACCACAGAAGGGACTGGGACCATCTCAGTCATTTCAACCAGTTTCCCATGGACAAATTCCCAATAAATAGCATATAATATGCAAATAATTTTAACCAATCAATACAGATGAGAACATCAGAAATAATCTCATGGTACTTATATTTCTCTAAACTTTTTTTTTTTGAGACAGGATCTTTCTACGTAGTTCAGACTGGCCTGAAACTCACAGTGATCCTCTTGCCTCATCCTCCCTAGGGGATTATAAGTGTGTACCACTATGCCCAGTACATTTCTCTTACGTAAGGCATGGAACTTTAAGCAGTCCAACAAGTAACCTAACTCATCTTCCCTTTGCTTTCTGACATTGTGACCCAGTGGTTTTGAAAAAGTCATCTTTGGTTTAGCCAAATGAATATTCCCTCAAAACTTGTTAAAAATGCAAAGCTTAAAGCCTCACCTAGGTCCACTGATTCCAAAGTTATTGGTTCAGACTGAGCAAAGTGTTTTATCCTTCAAGTGACTGGGATGCCTCCTGACACTGAGAATTTCTGTACAGCTCTTCCCTGTGCCCTGAAGCACACCTTATTCTCTCTAGCTAGTCCCCACCTCACCACCAGTTTATGTCCTCTCAAATGTTTCTTTCATTTTCTTGTTCTAACTGAACTTTAACTGGAGGATATAATATATTTGCGACTTTCTTAAAAATATATTTCTTTGTGAAATAAAATATAATTAGGGGAAGAAATGAGGATATGATGAATTATGTTTGGGTCCCACAGAAAATTTGGTAATCACACCTGAAGCCCCTTCCATATTCCAGTGTCCATTATAGTACATAATCATTATACTTCTATAGCAAGCACTTTTTGTGTTTTCTTTTTTTTTTAAAATTTTCTGTGAGTTCGAGGCCCGCTTGGGCTACAACGCGAGTGCAAGGCTGGCCTGAGCTACATAGTGCGACCCTGCCTTTAAAAAACCAGAGCCGGGAGTTTGGCTCAGTGGCTTAAGTGCCTGTCCTGGCAGGTGTGAGGCTGTGAGTTTGATCCCCAGTGCCGCAAAAAAAAAAAAAAAAAAAATTTCTGACACACATTGTTATCTCCAGGAACTGAAATTGATTATTACATACAACTTGTTTTTATCTATTTGACTTTTAAATCTCTCTTTAATCTACAAATTTCTTCTTCATATCCTTCCTTCCATTATAAATTCTGTACTCAATAATGTGACACAAAATTTGATCTGGTTGTGCTGATCACATATTCATGGTGCACTTCAACATATTCTTTTGTCCACTGTAATTAGTATCCTTACTGAAACTCAAATTGTTTCATTTTTGATTAGTGGATCCTATTCAAAAAGAGTTTTAAATCTTTTGTGACATGATTTTAATGGTCTTCCCTGATTTTGTGTCATGCAAAATTGTGACATGATGTTCCCAGTGCTTTATGTACAATTTCTGTGCCAGAACTAGACTTAACTATTTCTTCAAGAAGCCTTAGCTCCTATTTCTAAGAAATGTTTTTTT
>RJWM01013354.1:0-53347 GCA_004363535.1 Dasyprocta punctata
AAGAACTGTGACCATATATTCACCTGCTTTTCTGAGCATTTAGCCCAGTGGTAGCACATAAAAAGGATTCATATTTTTTAATCAGTAAATGACAAGATCAGCTTCAAGAATTGCTGATCATTTGGTATTGAACACAGACGTGGAAAAAGAGCACGCAGGGACCAGACGTGAATAGGTGACACCTTATGTTATGAAAGTATTTTATATGGAGGAGCTGTTTTCCAATGGCAGATGCAAATAGATAACTAATGGTCACACTGCTTTCTCATTCCAGTCACATATGTTTTAAAATGTTTGGACTAGGGGAAATGACAAGTCTCTTTAAGAGGCAGGATCTGGCTGTTGTCAACCTCACTAATGAGGCCTCTTAAGCAGTTTGAAGGAAAATCACTTCCATACCAAGCCAAGCTTCAAAGAGCAGTTGGAAAAGGGAAGTAAGGAATTAGAAGAATCAATAAGTAGGTTGCTGGGGATAGTCTCTAGCGATTAGAAAAAGGAAAAAGGATGTAGTAATTACAATTTGTTTAGATTAGGAGACTTCAGAAAGTAGAACCGTGCCTTCATCTTCTCTATTTCTGATGAAAAGTAATGAAATAAAAGTAGATGCAGCTGCAGCAGAAGGTCATTTAAGACCTTCCCCAGGATGAAGAAAGCGACTCTGTCTCCTGAGGAAAGAGAGAGAGGTAGAGAGAGCTTCCTCTGGGCCTTAGAATGCCACAGACAGTTACAATTCCCTGAAAAAGCAGGAGAAAGAGGAGAGCTGTGGGCAACCTGTCAGGAGCCTGTCAAGAGGGCTGTAGCAGGACTCGCTGACACTTGGGTTTCAGTGTCTGTGACTCCAGTGTGGTGGCAGGTGGTGAGGCAGGGAACTGCTGAGACTATGTCTCTGGGATTAGGCAGGTGGAGTTCAGAGACAGGTTCCATTTCTTTTTCTAATGAAATCTGTGCACATAACAGGATCCTGCTAGGCCTTGGGCTCATTCTTCTGTGAAAGAAGACAGTAATGATGAGAGATGATGACCATGATCAAGGATGTCACAAGCAGTCATAGCCCTGGAAGTGAGTACACTAGCTAGGTTTGTGGAGGGTGTGGATTGGCTCCCTCCGCCTTCTTACCAGGGGCTAGAAAACACCAAACTACATTCTATGCACACTCTCCCAGCTCGCATTCTAGAAGCAGATTAAGTTTGGCCATTTGGATTCTATAGTTAGCCCTCCGTATCTGCAGGTTCCATATCCACAAACTCAACTACCCATGAAACAAAAATATTTGGGAAAAAAGTAATATTTGTCTGGTACAGGTGTTTTTCTTTGTCATTGTTTCCTGATCTATTCTTGTCCTTACTCCCTGAACAGTGTTAACTATTTATATAGCATGTACAGTGTAGTAGCTATTGTAAGTAACCTAGATATGATGTAAAGTATACAGGAGGATGCAAATAGATTCTATGGAAATACTCCGTTTGTGTAAAGGACCTGCATACCCAGGGCTTTTGGTATCTGCAGGAGTCCTGCATTCAATCCCCATATATACCCAGGGGCAACTGTCCTCCCCTGAGGTGTGGGAGGTAGAGCCAGTGAAAGTCAACTCTCCCAGTCCATTCAATCCTTTGTTGTCATCAATGTTATTTCCTATTGCTGGACACAATATCTAACACTCACAATTTAAAAGAGAAGAAGTTTAATTTAGCTCATGGTTTTGGGGAATTCAATCATTGTCAGTTGGCTCTGAGGTAGGAATATCATGGTGGAACAGAATGGCAGAAGAAAGCTACTTAGTATGTGATGGCCACGAAGCAGAGTAGGGGACAGCTCCAGGAAGGAACAAGTGAGAAACCGTATACAGTACCCAGGACCACACCTCCATGACCCACCCAGACATACCTAGGAGCCTGCTCTGCTAACCTGCTAGGCATTTCTTAATTCAGTGAGGTTCAAATGTCAGGATTAATGGTAACAATCCACAAACAAAATAGTATAAACAGGAGGCTTTTTGATGTGTAGCATCCATTCTGCAGCCTTCTGGGTATCTGGAGCAGTGTGATGAGGGCATGTGCCTTCTTGACGCCAGAAATGGTCTCGGGTGTGGAGTGTTGGAATCAGTAGCCCTTGCAGTAGCCTCCAAGGTGGTAGCTCCCCAAGTGGGCCAGTTCTGCAAGATACTAGGAGTCATTTCTAGAAACCTAGCCTAGGACCCCTGTGCTGAGACCTTCAGTTATTTTTTAAATATTTTGTGTGCTATGTTCAAGCTGAAAGTTAAAATATCTAGAGTTGTTTCTATTTGTTGCACTGAATGTTTTTCTTTAATTTTAATTTTTCTTAGTACATGTTTGCAGTACAAATGATTACATTATAAGGAGTTGGTACATGTTCATAACACATCTTAATTCTTTTTACATTTCTTCCCCCTGTCCTCCCTCCTTCCTATCACTGTCTCTTAGTCCCTTTCTCATTTATAAAAGATCTATCTCCCCACTGCCTATTATCTCTCATTTTATCCCTTAATTTATTTATATTTTGAGTTTCTTATATAAGAGAAACTATGCAGTATTTAACCTTCTGTGTCTGATTTATTTCACTTGTATTATGTTCTCAAGGTGCATCCATTTTCCTACAAATAACTCAAATTTATCCTTCTTGATGGCAGAGTAGTACATCACTGTGTATAAATACCATATTTTCTTTATTCTTTCATCTGTTGATAGATATACAGGCTGCTTCTAAGATTTAGTTATTAAGGATTGTTCTGCTATAAACATGAGTATGCATGTATCACTGTAGTATGGTGTCTTTAACTCTTTCAGGAAGAAAGGGGAATACCTGGGTCAAATGGAATTCCTATTTTTGGTTTTTGAAGAATCTCCTTTTGACTTTCATAGTGATTACACTAATTTTGACACTTCCAATAAGTGTGAAAGATCACATTGCTTTCTTTCACAATCACAGCTGCACGCTATATTTTTATAAGTGAAAAAAATGCTTAAAGCATCATTCACTTCACCTGCTTGTGTTATTATTTTCCTGAATTACTGACACCACTGTTGTATCCAGCAGGAGATCTCTGAAGGGGGAGGCCTGGGGTCCCCCATAATGACTCTCTGCCTCTCCAGATCCTTGCCCTCATTCTGGCAAAGAACGAAGGAGTGGGGCTCAGCAGAAAATGGAGGAGTCAAGACTGATACGATGTGAGCAAAAGTTTAGTTAAAGTGTGGCAAATGCAAAGAAAGCTGAAGGAAAGCTGTCTTAATAGCAGAGTGACTCTGCAAGATAGGGGGCATCCCGCTTCGGGTGCCTAGAGTTTGAGGTGCATTTCATACTTATAGGGGTAAGCTGGTTTCTAAAAATAACTGATGAGTACAATCTAGGCCAATCAGGGTCTTACCCATTGTTTCTGGGAAGAACACAAGTTCAGTTGGGGATTCCTTAAACATGCAGTAATGTGAGTAACACATTCATAAGGAGTATATTTCTCAAGTTTATGATAGAGTACATTTTTCAAATACAAGGTACACATAAGCATGTGATGATTTTATAATGCCAGCCATCAGGATCTTGCCCTGTATTTCATTTGTTTGTTTGTTTGTTTGTTTGTTTGTTTTTTGGCTGTGCCCCTTTAATCTGCCCTTACACCATTGGGAATACTGACTACCCACCCCATCCTTACGGAACTAAGACAAAAGCATCACCACTCCCTGGGGCCAGCTGCCCAAAATGCACAGTAATGCTGGGAAAGGAATACTCAAGAGTCAAGAAAGCAGACTCCACAACCCAAAACCAATACAGTGAAAAAGTGAGACCCAGTAAGCATGTTTTAGGGAATATCGAAAATAGAGAGGTGGAATATTGATGATTCAACATGAGTCTCCAGTCAGCTTGGCCAAGCCAGCCTTTTAACTGGGGTGACTCACCATGCCTCAGTGGTGACTGTACTGCTTAAAAATAGCAGCTCCCTTTGCAAAGGGCTCAAATTCTGTTTGGCAGAAACAGGAAGTAAACTCACTGTCTAACCTTCTCATCTCAACTCAATTCCCCTTTGATAAAAGATAATTGTGACCATCTGATACTTGTGCTAGCATGGATGTCATTTCTCTCTCTCTCCCCAGACACTAATCTGCCCTTACACCATTGGGAAGACTGACTAACCACCCCATCCTTAAGGAACTAAGGCAAAAGCATCACCACTCCTAATCTTTTAACATCCTAATCTTTTTATTCAGCTTCTTGTGACACTGGTTATGATGATTCAGTTCAATAGAACCTGATGGTCTGTAAGACAACTGAGAAAAATTTGTGAACCTCATTAATCCTGAAATCTTCTTTCATCCTCTAAAGTCTGACTTGAAGTCCCAACAAGAGAGCAAAACATGTGCTCCCTGGGCAGTCCTTAGTTATCTGCATGGGTTTATTCAAAAACTGTTATTTTTATTCAGTTAAAACATGAGTTGTAAAGAACAAATTCTTGCGTTCTAGAGATGGGAGTTCAAATCCTGGTTTTGTGGCTTCCTAGCTCTGTGATCTTGGGCAAGTAACTTCACTTCTCTGTACTTCAATTTCCTGTTCTATAAAAAGGAGTCAATAAAAATACCTACGTAGATGGGATCAAAAGTATATAAAGTAACCGGCATAAATCCATAGTAGCAACTGATACTTGCTCAGTGTTACAGGAAAGCAAACATGAGCAAAGCCCTTTAGGAATAGCTGATGGAGCACAGGAGGATGCAGGCTGCACATAAGTTACTACAGTAGTCTGAATGAGATATAATTAAAGACCTCATTCAATTTAGAGAACCAGCAAGGAGGAGGAAGGAGGTAGCATTTGAAAGTAGACCTGGGTCCTATCCAAAGATAAATAGAAAGAAGTTTCCAGGAAAAGGGAAGTGAAACAGCAATCCTGCGAGAGACAGTCCAGCTTGATAGGCCTTTCTGGACCCTGAATTTGAATAGTCACAGTTCAAAACCAACCGCAGAAGCTGAAGCTTCCTCTTCCAGCATCCACACCATTACAGAATTCTGTCCTGCCCTGACTCTGGACTTGATCTCGCCAGTGGCCTCGACCAGTGAGATGGAAGTCAGCCAGTGTGATTCAGGTGGAGTCGTACAAAGAGCTTGCAAGACGGGGCCAAGCTGTGCTTGGACCCTTTCTGCCACCAAGGAATAAACCTGCTCTAGCCAGTTGAATGTATGCGCTTCATTCCTCTGCAAGGCCCCAAACAATAGCCAGCACTGCCAGAGGCACCCCAGTAAAGCCCCTGCAGCTGGCCACAGGTACATAGACAAGCCCTGTGGTGATCAACTGAGCGCAACCAAATTGTAGGCTGCAGAATGATGACCAACATAAACAGTGATTGTCTTATGACATTGCACTTTAGAATGCTTGTGAAAGAATACAAAGTTTGCTAGTAATGGAAAAGTATTAAAAGAGGGGAGTGGGTGGGTCATATGAGCTGGTCTGAAATGCTCTCTGGATGGATGTGTACTTGGGAAATTGGAAATAGATCATATGTATTAGACTAAGCAAAATAATTATTAACATAAGTTTGCTTCAAAATAAAAAAACTGAGGAGTTATTATGAGAGCAAAGCGTAGTAATTAGCCATGTCTTACAGACTTATCACATAAGAAGGTGTCTGTGGACAACAGACATCAACATTACTTGGGGCTTACTGGAATTATTTGGTCCCATCCCAGATCTAGAGACCTGAGTAAAAGTTTCAACTGCACATCCAGGTATTTCTTTGGTACCATCACAATTTTAGAAGCACTGTGCTATCCTAAAAGTACAAACTGATTCACACTGTACTCACTTTGTCCTTCCTATTCTGATCAGATTTCTTTACTTTACATGCTTTAATATTCCCTCCTTCTCACTTGCTTCCTATTATAGCTTTAGTCAACAAATTAAAGTCACCTTCATCCTTTGAATATGGACTGTCAAAGAAGTCTCTCCCTCTCCCTCCATTCTATGTGTGTGTACACACATGCACGCTTGCATATATATCTTCTTAGTAGCTTTGAGTAGGACCCAGTGAATAAAATTGCTTTCCCATGCAGATTTTGAACCAACTAAGAATATGAGAAAAGATAAGATAGATAAAGATCTCATCTTCATCACTGCTAGTGTCTAAATTGGAGACATTGCCAAGTAGACTTCCAATGTGGCATTTACAATTAGACTTGTGCCTAGGTGGTGACAGCCTGGGTTGATCAACAACCCTGCTGCTTCTCATTGAGCAGCTGCCTTCCCCAGGGGGAGGAGAGAAGAAAGACCTGCCTGAGGGGAGGGACAGAAGTAAGTGAGGGACTGGAGGGAGCTGGGAGAGTTGCTGCTATATAAAAGGAAATACCAGAGGCCGGGAGTGTAGTTGAGTGGTAGCCCCATGCTAAGTGTGCTTGAGGGCCTGAGTTCAATCCCCAGTACCACTGAACACCAGTAACAACCAAGGAAACCCCAGGAGGTAGAAAAGCACGTGAGCAGTGGTGATGGGAGGGGTGTGTTCTATAAAATGTGACTGTCATAGTGGCTTAGAAGTTTCTTGAGAGCCAAAGTGTTTGGAAATGCTCTGTAATGATGACTGATTCATGGTATGTGCTTTCTGTTAAAATGAAAAAATGCAGAATGCAATCTATGATTTTTTAAAATGAGGTTAGAGTTTAGATTCAAAGTTACAGTTTGAAGACATCAAAAGGCATTATGGTAACTACTGTTGATTTCATAATGTTTTGAAGTCCTGTATCTCTTACACTGGTTTGTTTTGATTGGTTTTATTCTGTTATATACTCTTTAAAGTAAAAAATGAAAAAAAGAAAAAGAAAAATTAAAAAAAAAGTTAATAACTGCTATGGGTTGAATGTCTCCAAAATTCATGTTGAAAGTTAATGCCCATTGTGAGGTATTAAGAAGTGGAACTGTTACGAGATATTAGCACATAGATTAATTCATCCAGCGATTAATGGATTTATGAGTTGGTAGATTATCGCAAGAATGAGTCTGTCATAAAACCAATTGGCTGTCTCTCCTCTGTGCATCCCTCTTTGCATGTGATACTCTGCCACCTCTGGACTACAGTGAATCTCTATCAACTCCCACTAGATGTGGTGCCTTGACCTTGGACCTGCCAGCCTCCAGAACCATAAATCAAAATAAACCTCTTTCCTTTAGCAAGCACCCAGACCCAGGTATTCTATTTTAGTAACAAGGCATGGACTAAGCCAATAACACAGAACATGTTTGAAAGTTTATAAGCAAGGATAGCAACAACAACAACAAAAATAAAAATGCTTGCTAGACAGAACATCTTCCTCGGACTCTTCTGTTAGTAATAAAAAATAAACAAATAAGTAAACTTCTATTATGTTTCAGCCATTATGCAAATATTTCTCCTGTGACACAGAATAGATATTGCTGAAAAACCACATACTCAGCAAAATGATACACCACAAAGAATGCTTTTAGGAATATTAGGATTGTAGTCAGACCACTAAAAATTTATGCAACTTTGTAACTAGAGCACTAACAAAAACACTAATTGGTATCTTGAGAGATAACTTGGACAGTCCAGGCAGGAAGCACAGTATGTTTGGAGGTTGCCTCAAGGCTATTAAAATGCTATTTAAAATGATAGTGTGAAATTATAGAGAAGGAAGATAGATTAGTCACTGCTAGGGCCAGAGATGGGAGGGAACAGGCTAGGCCTGGTTCTAAGGGCCCCTGTGGGAATGGACAGTGCTGTGACTGAGCTACAGTGGTTAAGCCCCTCTGTACAGGTGATAAAAGTGAATAGGACTACAGTACACACACACAGCACACATAAAACGGGTGAAACCTGAATAAACTACGGATTGTTCCAGTGTCCGATGTCAGTTTCCTGGCTTTGAAATTGTAAGTTATATGGGACCTTTCTGTCTTTTTTTTTTTTTTTTTTTTGCCATTTCCTGCAAGTCTGTAATTATTTCAAAATTAAAAGCAAAAGTAAAAGAAAGAAATGAGCAGTGTGTTCCTGAGCATGAGCTTCTGCAGAAGATTGATATGTAGATGAAGACACAGGGCTCAAGCAAAGCACAGCCAGTGTGTGCGAAAGCCCTCCATCGGTAGTCTTAACCATCAGTCCCTAGGAATCACCAGAGATGTTTGTCTGAAATGCAGATGAGCTGCTCTATTACCAGAGTTTCTGAACCCAGTGCTGTGATGAGCTACAGGAATCTGTGATGTAACGTGCACCCAGGGGATGTGGATGCTGCCTCTCTGAGAACCACACTTTGAAAAGCAGAGGCTTAAATCCTCAACAAGGAGAAGACTGACCCACTAGCTTTTAAGTATTTCACTGGTTTCCTGCTGAAATAGTGCAATTTGGCTGAACAGTGAGCTGTGGAAGAGATGAGTTGAGGCAGTACTTCAAAGACATGCTGAGCAAACTGAAAAGCAAGTTAAAGCACCGTGACATTGCTTCCAAAGCTGGGGACTGACAGCAGCTGACAGTTGTGCTGGCACCAGTGTCACCTTTGAATACAAAGAACACTGGGTATTTTGACTTATTTCAGCAGGGATAAAATGTTAGGGAGGAAAATAGTCCCCTAACTAGCTTCCTCTTCTGAAGCATCAATGTAGAAAAATAATGCCTTAGATTCATGTATCAGCTTTCCAATCACCAACTTATCACAAGACGGGTCATTTAAATCACCTGCCCTGAGGCAAATGGTGCATTTCTTGAAATTCTTTGAATGTTGAAAAAGGTAATTTTGAAAAGTATATTTCAATTTCTTTCTAGCTTAGCAATATTTCCTTCTCAGCATATTAGAAGTTCGGTTGAAATACTAGTGAACACAGATGGAAGCAAAAAGCCGGTGGCCAGGTGATGAGGACAAGGAAAATCCCATTTCCTTGTGACGCTGAGTTGCATTTGATCTTTAATTTTTTTATTGTTAGTAGAAAATCAAAATGCATGCATATTAACAGGGTACTATACACTTAAATACATGAAAACATTGTATAATGTACCAGGGATTGAACTCACAACCTCACGCCTGTCAGGTCAGGTGCTTAAGCCACTGAGCCAAACTCCCAGCCCTGGTTTTTTGAGGCAGGGTCGCACTATGTAGCTCAGGCCAGCCTTGCGCTCCCGTTGTAGTCCAAGCCAGCCTCAAACTCACAACGCTCCTCCTACCTCAGCCTCCTGAGTGCTGGGATTAAAGGCGTGTGCCACCACACCTGGCTTGTATAATATTTAAATCAGGTAAGCATTTCTATCTCCTCAAGTATATTGTCCTTGGACTGAGGATATATCAGATATTACATTGATAAAACCAGGCACTACTCCATCTTAGACAAAAGGCCAAGAAAGGATTGTATTTGAATTTATAAAAAGCATGAGATCTAGATTTTGACAGTGCCCTAAGAATTCACTGAAGATTGTCTTTCTTCCTATACTCTTGGAAACACTGGTGTCAGCCTGGTCCATTATTAGAGTTTGGATTTGTACTCTCCTTGGCTTCTCAAGGCACATAGCTGGTTGTTCCTGTATATTCAGCATTTAGTACATTATCTAATACATAACAGATATTCAATACTGTCAAATAATGAAAAAAGCACCTCTTGTAGAGGACCAACCAAGAGGAATCTAGAATTAAATGGGAGGAAAATGAAAGTGTGCCTCCAGGTACTTTCCTTCTTTTTGCTTTGAAATTCCAAGGGCCTAATAATTGTTCAGATCCAAAGTAGGGGGAGTGGTGTGGAGCTTCTATAGGCCAACATAAACAGCAATGAGTAACAACTAACAACCAACAGGTGTTCCCCCAAAAGTTAGAGCTTTTCAACAAATAAGACCAAGTCCAAGACAGCCTGCTGTAATTAAGCATTGGGAGCAAATAGCAATAACTACTATGCCAGATCCTTTATTTGAATTATTCCATTTAATCCATGTGACAATCCTATGAAAGGAATTATTACTTGTAAAGGACTGTGCTCACACTTGCTCATCTTTGCATCCCCAGCCACCATCTAGCATTTCAATAAACAATGGAATGAGCCAGTGAATCCACACCTTTATGGCGAAGAAACTGAAGCTCAGAGTGAGACTAGAGCTGTATCTGAAAAGCTGTTTTACATTTCCAAGTGTGCAACAGGTACTGCATACTCAGGTTTTTTACCTCTGCTGCTGTGGGTTATTACCTTATCTGCACTCAGGGTTACCTCTGAGCTCTGCCAGCTGTAAATCTTAGCATCCAGTAGGTGGCATCCCCATTTAATATTAATACTACGTGCTCACTTGGTAGCAGACCCTCCCAAAACGAGCAAATAAGACTGCTGTAGAGCACTTCAAAATAGTTATTTGCCTTAAAGGTAAAATAATCATGCAACCTGGAATTCTATCCCAATGACCTTTTCAAATGTATTCAAAATGACTATTACTGTTGGTAGAGGAGTGAGTGTGGCTTTGCCCCAAAACAAATCTACATCCTAATCCCTAGAATTTGTAAATATGACCTTACTTAGAATAAAATGTCTTCACAGGTGTGATTAAGTGTCCCAAGATAAGAGCTCTCTGGATTTTCCAGGTGATTACGTTAATCCAGGGCCAAGTGCCTTTACATGTGCAGAAAAGGAGAAGGTCCCATGAGGACAGTCAGTGCAGCCACACAGCCTGGAGCCACCAGGACCTGAAAGAAGCAAGGAGCCTTCAGGAGGAGTGCAGCCTGCCAGCACCTTGATTTTGGGCTTCTGGTTTCTGGAACCATGAGAGAAGAAAGTTTTGTTTTTGTATTTGCTTTTTTCAGTGCCAGGGTCTTATGCATGCTAGCGAAGTGCTCTCTACCACTGAGCTACAGCCCCAGCCCTAACGTTTGGTTTATTAAGCTACCAAATTTCTGATGATTTGTTATGGTGCCCCTCAGAAACTGATACACAGTCCAAATAAGAAAAACTGAATGAAATGTAAGATAATTTACTAAAATCATACAGTCCAAACTCAAGTATTTAACCAAAATGTTCAACCTATTAGACCATAGACCTTCTATGCATAGATCATTTGAGCATGAATGTTCACATCACTTGAGAGACAGAATTTTAGTAGAGACTTATATTTTGATTTCCTCAAAGATAGCAAACCTTGTCTTTTCTAAGATCATACCACTCTCATCCATCATTCTGGAACAGTAAGGCATTCAATTGTCCATGACAGTTTTTCCAAGTACAATATTAGAAGCAAAGCAGAGATTACATAGAGATAAATGCACATTACAGTCATCCCTGAATAAGCCCTTCTTGTCTTATTTATTATGACCTTGCATAGGCACTCATTCAAATGCAGTCAGCAAACACTTACTGTGCATCTAGCAGGTGCCAGGCGCTCTTCTAGGTGCTGAGCAGGCAGAGATGAATCAGATACAGTTCTTGCAGTTTAGTTGAGACAGCCAAAGTCAATGGAGACAAGTAGGGATTTGATAAGGTGCATGTGATGGGTGGGAAAGTGCAGGTGTGGGAAACAAAAATAGGAGGTGCCACTCATCCAGGGGATGGGGGAGAAAGGAAGGGGGGTACCTTGAAATTTGGTTAGCAGGATTAGGGGCCGGGACACATCATAGAGAGCAGCTGGGAATGTAGAAGTTTAAGATCCACCAGAGAGTCACAGTGTCTGAATTGGAGAATTTGGTTGTGAAAAAAGCAGCAGAGGCAAACAGGGCCATGACTGCAGAAGACCTTGGTGAGGTGTATAAATTTTATCCTTAAAACAACGGATATTTATGAGAGGGCTTAACATCCATCACTGACTGCTATGATCAGACTATTCTGGGGGAAAGTGACCCTGCTGGTGTGTGATACTTGGCCAGAGTGGAACATAGCTCAGTGAAGGTATAGCTCAGTGATAGAGTGACTGCCCAGTGTGAGTGAGCCTCACTTCCATTCCCAGCACCACAACGGAGGGAAAAGAATGGAGCATAGTAGCCAGGAAAACCAGGTATCAGGCTGCTATAGAGATCAGCAGACCTTAGTTAGGAAAGGTACCCTCAGCAAGGAGACTGAAGTCTGGAGAGGACACTAACAGGAGAGTTTTCAGAACCAGATATGGGAGCAGGTGAAGGAAAATCAGGACTCGGGAATTATTCTTACCTGTGTTTGAACTCCTGAAAGATTAACTACAGTCTTTTCATTCATCTCAATGCCAGCTCAGCCACTTGTACAAAATAAATTCTCAATTTATTAGCAGTTCAATCAAATTTCCCAGGTTTCTATTAGAAACCAAGGTTCCAGGTACTTTCCACGGTGCTCCTGGCACACCCTTCACTTTCAAGTATATAAAGCAGCTTTGAGAGCTAATTTACGGCTCTCAGAAGGGCCTCCTGTTTTTGTTCGTCTGCCTATTTAGTGGGTTCTTACTGGATTAATGGCCTGGTGCATGAATCACGATGACTCTGTGCACAGAACCGAGTGCTGAATTGAGAGCTGGCAGGAGATTTGAGCTCTCTTCCATCCCTGGTGCTGCCTTGAGCCCCAAGCAAAGGTCAGCTATGGTTGAGGTCCCCCCATCCCACCTGCCCCTCCCCCAGGCCTCTCCCAGGCATCTGAAACATACATATTTATGCTCATTCTGCAGAAAGGCCACTGTTCATTTCTCTCTTGCTACAACCCCTGAAGAAATACCGACAGCTCTACTGATTGAAGTCTTTTTAAATCATTTTTTGACTGAGTGGCTCAGCAAACGAAGCATTACGCTCGCGGAGTGCTGGATACCAGTGAATAGCAGACTCGCTTCCTGAAGTCTCCAGTGTGCTTTGACAGAGGAACTGCACCACCGAGAAGAGGACAGCAGAGAACATGGGGGCACATCTACAGAGGGGCAGTGAGGCTGCACAGTACAGACCAGTGGGAGAGGAGACGGCTTGGGGCCCAGAAGGACAGAGAAAGCCTCATAGAGGACCTGACTTGAATTGGGATTTAAGTTAGCATCTAGCCAACATTTTGGGGAAGCACCACTGGCATTTTGGGCCGAATGTTTGAATTATGGGTTATGTGTGGCATGATATTTACCACCCCTAAGCTCTGCCCACCAAGTACCAGAAGGTCCAAAATGCAGTCCCCTGACTTGCACATTCCCAAATACTCCCCAAGGACAGTGCTTCCTGGGTGTGAACCACAGATGGACAACAGAGGCAATGTGAGGTGATATAAATGCAGGACAGAGGGCACCTAAGGCTCATTTGCAGTCCACTGGTACAGCAGCAGCATCACAAGACAGATGGGCTAGAAAATGGCATATCCAACAGCTGAGACTGCGGTTTATCTTGAAGTGCTACTCACAATACATTCAAGGGACTCCCAACTCCACATTAAACACAAATGTCAGGCCAATTAAATCAAAGGCATGTAGTGGGTGGGATGTGAGCTTTGAACTTGCACCTAATTAGAAATACCAGTTTCACCACTTCCTGGCCCTCTCCCTGGGCAATTTACTTCTGTTCTTCAGCCAGCATTATCTTCCAAATAAAGACCACAGTCCTCCAAGTTTTGGTTGGATGCATGTGAAGTGCCAGGTTCCTTGTGGTACCCAAGTATTACTACTGAGGATTTTACCCTGTAATGAAAGCATGAAAAAAATAGGCAGGAGAACTTTTTGTAGAGGCATCCACAAATACCTAAGGTGATTGTGTTTGAGCCACATTGTTCAGCATCTTCTTTTTTTCCTTCATTAGTACATATTTGCAGTACACAATGATTACATTTATGATGGGGAGTTTGTGTATGTGTATAACACATCTTAATTCTTTTTTTGTCCTTTTCCCTTTCCCATCCCTCCCTGCTCCCTCCAACTCTTGTTCCCCTTCCGTCTGCCAAAGCTCTATTTCCACTTTTTCTTCAATTCTCTCTTTATCCTTTTCCCTTTCCTCCTCTGTCCTTCATGTCTTGTTTCCCTTCCCATTTGAAATTATCTCCTACTTCCTACTATCTTTTACTCTACTCTTTATTTATATTTTGGGTTTCTCTTGCGAGAGGAACCATGCAATATTTAAACCTCTGTGTCTGATTTATTTCACTTAACATATGTTTTGAGGTGCATCCATTACCTACAAAAGCCTTGTTCATTGTTCAACATCTTCTACGTGCTAAACACTGTTAACGTATTTAACTCAGTACCTATTCTCTGAGCTGGGCTGTAATCATTTTGCAGGTATGTAAATGAGATTTAGGGCCATTAAATAAGTTGCCTAGTATAGACAAAAATTAACCCATCTTTATGTCATATTTTTCACAAACTAATTTGAAATGAATCATACACTCAAACATAAAACTGAAGCTATTAGATTTCTAAAAAATAGGGCAGTGCTTTTGCAATGATGGCCTAGGCAAAAATCTCTCAGAAAAAAACACAAATGCACTAACTTTGAAAGAAAAACTGATACACTAGACTTCAGGAAAATCAAAATCTTCTGTTCATCAGATAATATGTTTTAAAATGACTCTTAATAGAGGAAACACAAAAAGCATTAACTGTAAAAGAAAAATTTGATTTGACTTCATCAGTATTCTACTTTTTGACAGACACAATTAAGAAAATGAAAAGGCAAGCCACAGTCTGGGAGAAAAATTTGTTACCCATATATCTAACAAAAGACTTGTTTCCAGAATGTGTGTGCACCTCCTGTATGTCAATTTAAAAAATGATGAAAAGATCAGTCAAATACATGAGCAAAAGACAAGTAGACACTTCACAAAAGAAGCTGTAAGATATAAGAACACCTTACAAGTCATCAGAGGAATGCATAATAAAACCACAATGCAATATTATCTTCACGAATAACTAAAAATTTTTAAAGGCCAATAGCACAAGCATTGGTAAGAATTTGGAGCAAATGAAAGTTTTGTACATTGCCTTTATACTTTGATACATTGTCAAGTTCCTAAAATTCATTCTTGGATTTTAGAGAGCACAAACTCGTACCACATCTAGTAGGCTGAGAGTATCTCTCCCCTATATCAAAATCATTAGAGCCCACAGGATGATGGGGAAAACTGTCAACAAATGTTGTCAAATATCCTATCTTCATTAACATTCTCGGAAACCTGTTCAGAACTTAATCTTTCATAAAATGTGTACTATGTAGCTCTTGAAATTGAAAGAAAAGAGGCATAGGTTACCGACCAGTCACTCTCCAGATTTAAGGTGGGAGCTCTCTTTGCTGGCTATGCCCCTCATGACTACAGGACACAGTCCTGGCAGATGCTGGAGCTCTTTCAAACCCTTCCACTTTCTTCTCTTAGATAAAAATCCTGAGTTCGATTCCCAGTGCCCACCCCCCCCAAAAAAAAGCAAAATAAGCCAAATGTGATGGCACATGCCTTTAATTCCAGCACTCAGGAGGTTGAAGCAGGAGGATTGCCATTAGTTTAATGGCCAGCTTGAATATCATAGTGAGACTCTGTCTCAAAAATTAAAAAAAAAAATAAAAATTAAAAGATAGATGATAGCTAGGTAGATAGAATTTGTGGGGCTGGAAAGGGGTTTTTGGAATGAGATATACAGTCAGGCAAGAAGGAGAAAGGGAGTAAAAATTATTCAGATAGAATATGTGAATGTACCAATGCCTCAAGATGAATTCAATTATTTTATTATGTATTGGAAACATACACTAACAAAAAGAGAAACTACAAAATTAAGAGACATGAAAGTACACATCTATAAGAATCTTATGTGAAAACATTTATTACAATTTTATTTATAATAGCAAATAACCAAAAACAACACAAATGTCCATCAATAGGAAGACTGATAAATAAATTGTGGTAAATGTGTGGGCTATAATACTATTTGGAATTGAAAAATTGAAAAAAGAACAAACTAGTAATACATGTAACAATTCGATGAATCTCACAATTGTAATGTTGTGGTGAAGAAGCCAGATTCCAAAGAATTCACGCTGTATGATGCCATTTATATGAAGTTTAAAAATGAATCCATGGCAACAGAACTCACATCATCGATGGGGATAGGGATTAATCAGAAGGAAAACTGAGGATGATGGGAGTGATGGGAATGTTTCTTCTTTATTTGGGCTTGGGTAACATAGTCATGCACTTTTGTTAAAACCTATGAGGAAGATAAAATCTCTGTCTTTCGCCATATGCAAACTTATCTAAGAGAAGAAAGTGGAAGGGTTTGAAAGAGCTCCAGTGTCCGCCATGGCTGTGTCCTGTAGTCACGAGGGGCGTAGCCAGCAAAGAGAGCTCCCACCTTAAATCTGGAGAGTGACTGGTCAGTAACCTATGCCTCTTTTCTTTCATTTTCAAGAGCTACATAGTACACATTTTATGAAAGATTAACTTCTGAACATGTTTCCGAGAATGTTAATGAGGGTAGAACATTTGGCCACATTTTTTGACAGTTTTTCCCATCATCCTGTGGGCTCTAATGATTTTGATGTAGCGGAAAGAAACTCCCAACCTCCTAGATATCTGGTACAAGTTTGTGTTCTCTGAAATCCAAGAATGAATTTTAGGAACAATGGAGGTTAAGAGCAGAATATATTTATTGAGAGAAAGAAAGCTTCTGTCTGATAGAAAGACAGAAGGGGTCCCGAGTAGGTTGCCAAAGACTGTTTTCTAGGGACTTTTATAGAGTAAAACCACAAAGTGAGGCAGGTCCAAAATGCAAATACAATGTGGGCATGAGGTGGTACAGAACTATGGCCAACCAATAAGATTATGAATATAATTGCTCAGGTAAAATTCATTAAATTGGGGACAAATGGGGAAGTGAGTCACAGAGCAAGCAGGCATGAATACAGAACAGGGCCTTTGGCTGTAGAGGATTGGGTTAGTGGCTCCTTTTGGCCTTCTCAGGGTGACAGAGACCTATTTAGACTATCAATCCCTGATGTTTATCCTCAACATGTGGGTGCATTTGTTTGATCTTTTGTCTTGAAGTTTGACCCACAGCAGAGGTGTCTGTCTCCCCTAGACAAGGTATCTGGTCTTCTGCACTGGCTCCTTTGAGGGCCTAGCCCTATCTGACTGCCTATAATATTTCTATCTAACTCAGGTGCCTGTAACAATTTCATGAATTGTGTGAAAAAGCACAAATTTTTTTGTTTTTTTTGTTTTTTGTTTTTTGTTTTGTACTGGGGATCGAACTCATGACCTTGTGCTTATCAGGCAAGTGCTTGAGCCACTCAACTAAATCCCCAATCAAAATCACAAATTTTTGAAATGCATCAATACCTGCTTTTAAAGTTAGAAGTCATTTTAAGAAGTCTGTGCCTGTATTGGGTAATACTATGTACTCCCAAGTCCTCACATACTTATGATGGGGCTAAGTCCGGCACTTGCTTGTGATAGGTTTGTTGTCTAGCACTGGGACTGATGATGTGAGTGCTACACCCACCTATGGGTGGAGCTGAGATATAATGTAAAGGAAGGCAGGTCTTCCTCTTCCTCACTTTCTTTCTTTCTTTCTCTCTCTCTCTCTCTCTCTCTCTCTCTCTCTCTCTCTCTCTCTCTCTCTCTCCAGCACACTTTGAAGCTTGCAGCCACCATGAATGGCAGCCCTGCCACACCATGCTGTCTTGGAGCCATTTAAGTGTGGACTGAAACTTCTGAGGAACTGTAAGAATAAACCTTTCCTTCCCTAATTTTGGGCGTCAGGTATTTTGTCTTGGCAACGAGTAAAAAGTAACTAAGACAGTGCCTAAAACCAGGCATGGTGCCACACACCTGTAGTCCAGGCTACCTAGCAGGCAGAGATAGGAGGATTACTAGTTCAAAGTCAACCTAAGCAACTTAGTAAGACTGTCTCAAAACAGAAAAATAAAAGACATAGGGATGTAGCTCAGTGGTTGAGGGTCTAGCATGCACAAAGCCCTGGGGTCAATCTTCTGTACCATCCCACCCACTGCCCTCCCCAAAACACCACTGATCTGCTTCTGATCACTATCATTTTACAAAAGAGAAAAAGCTGCGACTGCCAAATTTTACAAATATTTTTATGTACACAGTTTAAATGAATTACAAAATCTTGTGACAGTGCTGATGTTAAATATAAGAACATATTCCAGTGTGGCTTTGTATGCTTTCTTTTTTGCAGCTTACCATCAATTAGATGACAAGCAAAAAGATTTGAACTTCTGAATATCTATTCTGTGAACCAGTAAAATCATTTTATCATTGTATTAAACTTTTTATAAACAAGTTCCCTCAAGTTTGGTTGTGTATTGTTCAAACTTAGTTGAAAATCGTTCCTTCCTTTTTTGTTTATCCAGGTAATTCTTATGTTACATTTTAAGGGCCCAGGTGAATTTTGGTGATTGTAGACAGTCATTTAACCTTCAACACAAGCAAGAGATAGAGCAATTCTCAACCTCAGAAATTCCCCTGAAACTGTATGTGTTTGCTATACTTTGGCTCCAGAGTGCCCCACATTAAAGCCATGTTTTAAATGCTTGGTCCCTGGCCTGGGGTGCTCCTGGGAGATGGGGCCTTCTAAGAGGTTTTAAGTCATTTGGGGCATGCCCCGAGAGGAAACTATGGGGCTTAGCCTCTTCCTTTCTTCCCTCTCTTTCACTTCCCACCAATGAAGTAAGGAGCTTTGCCCCACTATATGCTCCCTGCCAGAACCTGCTGCCACAGACCCACAGCAGGGGGACCAATTGATCCCAGCCCAAAACCTGCAAATCCCTGAGCCCAAATAAACCTTTTCTCTTTATAGATGGATTTATCTCAGGTGTTTGTTACAGTGATGGAAAGCTAACACAATGGTCAATCGTTTCTCCTCACTCAGGCCCCAGAAAACCACTAACCTGTTTTAGTCACTATCATTTTACATATGACAGTAAAATTTCAAGTGCATGTTACACAGGGGTTTACATAAGGTTGAGCTTCTGGTGACTGAGTTCTCTTTATAGTTTTTGAGATGCATTCACATTGCTATCTACATTGCTGTTTCCTTTCTTTTTATTTTTGGGAGGTTTTCCGTGGTTTGGATACACTATACTTTGTACATTCAATAGGACATTTGAAATGTTTCCACTTGGAGCTATTATGAATAATGCTATGAACCTTCATGTACTATTTGGTGTATGTATATATAGGTAGATACAGTACTCAAAGGTAGAATTGCTGGATTGGATGGTAATGAATCTAATTTTATAAGGTAACACTGTAGTGTTTGTCAGTTACTGTCCTATTCTGCATTCCCACCAGCAATGCAGGGTTCCACTGCACCATACCTTTGCCAACACTTAGTAGTATGACTCTATCTATTCTAGTGTATAATGATATTTTGGGTGACTTTTTTTTCTGGCCTGTGAATTACTTGTATTTTTTTTTAAATCTGGAAAACTTTTGATATTTTTCTTATGCCTAATAAGTTGAGAATTTTTCTATGTGCTTATGAAAAGCTTTAATCAAGTATTTATGAAATGAAGTGCCAAAATGCAGTTATTGGAAACATGATTTGCAAACAGGGAAACCTGAAATTTATCTTATCATAGGCACAGGAGGCACTGAACAAATTAAACAGTGAGCCTTCAGACAGTATATAATATTAATGCTGCAATTCTATAATTGCATTTTAGAATATTTCAACTTTCAGGATGAATCATTTGCTAAAGAACCTATTTTTAATTGAATAAATTTATGTTCTGTATTGGAATGAACTGAAACTTGGAGGCCTATAATTATTTGGAATCATAAGTAGACATAACTTGTTTGCAGAAGTTTTACTTATGAAACACTCGTATTCTGAATGAAGGTTTTTTTTTAAAAAGGCAGTATTTGTGAAAATATTTAGCTGAACTCTACACATTTCAACATTCAAAAAGTTTTAAATTGTGACTATCCTGGAGTTAGTTTCCTAAGGTTACCATAACAAGATTGGGTGGCTTGAACAGCTGAAATTTATTTCTCACAGTTGTGTCAGGTACAGGTTCAAAGTTCAGGTGTTCACAGGTTTGGATTCAGCAGAGGCTGTTTTTCTCGGGCTGCAGAAGGTCACCTTCTCTGTGTGTGAGTGTTCCCTGGTGTCTCCATGTGTCCAAACTCCCCCTTATAAGGCCACCACCAGTCAGATTAAGTGGGGGCCACATACATGACCTCATCTTAACCACCTCCTTAAAGGGCCTGTCTCCAAATAGAGTCAGGTTCTAAAGAACGGGGTAGGGGGGTTTCCAACATAGGTACTAGGAGAACACAACTCAGCCCATAGCAGTCCTCCACTTACCATACCGATTTCCAGCCTCCCTTTAACTCCATGAAACACAGGGGAAGACACAACCCCGGCATCTAGTGATGCCCTGTGCCCTGCTGTCTGTAATCACCCTGTTCTTCTGCCTGTCACTTTTGGCCTCCCAGGTTCTAAAGTCCACCTCTTGAGAGAGATACTACCTACCTGATCCTCTCACAGTGGCGTTTTTTGAAAAATAGTTTTGTTTCTTCTCTTTATAAAGTACATGCTCAAAAACAAAATAAAATAAAATACATGTTCATTGCACAAAAAAAAATAGTGAAATATATAAAAGAAAATAAGCATCATTTCTAAAAATACCATCCACTGATAGCTGCTGCTATCGGTCTGGTTGCACATCCACCAAAATGTTTTTAAATACTTGTATGCTTTTAATATGAATATAGAAATCGCAATATATACTATTTTTTGGTTTTTCCAATTGTGTATGTTTAAGGTGGACAACATTATGTTTTAACACTCATAAGCACAGTGAAATGATTAATACATCCAGACATAGTAGCATATCAATCTCCTAACATAGACGGCTGTTTTTCTCCACCTAATATATTGTGGACATCTTTCCCTTTCAATGATTGATTGTTTTAGTCTATTTTGTGTTGCTACGACAAGCTGTCTGAGGCTGGGTAACCTGTAAACAAAAGGGGTTTGTTTCTCTCACAGTGCTGAAGGAGCATGTCACTGGCATTTGGTGGTGAGGGACCTCTGGTGAGGGCTGCATGGTAAATGAATCATAGCAGGAACTCTTGTAAGAAGGAGGGCTCAGGGGAGATCCCAGGCTCAGATGTAACAGCCCATTTTCTGGGGAACTAATCCAGATCCCTCAGCCCTGACCCATTCCCATGAGACAGCACTATTCCATTCTTGAGAGTAGTGCCGCGCTGAATTACGATATTTACCTTCCACCAGGACCCCCCCCCCCGTGAAGATTCCACCAACCCAACACTGCCATCCAGGGACCAGGTTGCCAGCACATGAACCTCCAAACCATAGCTTAGATTAGGAGGTACTCAGATCAGGCCCCTCCACACCAACCATAAGGCAGGCTTTACTTAGACTCATTGCAGCGTGGTAGAAATTTCAGGACCAAAAGAGGCTAAGGCCACTGAATTCTAAGCACAGTCGATGGGCAAGGGACAGAGCTCAGTAGCACAGTGCCTGCCTAGCAAGTGCAAGGTGGTGAGTTTGTTTCCCGACACCAAGAAAATAAAATAAGCACAGTCCACTAGCCCACATTGCTTGCAACCCCCCGATTAAATGTGGAGCATGCAGATTGACAAAAAGCTTGAGCCCTAAATTAGGGAGGCTTTCTTAGTGATTTAAGAATGGATATCAGAAGCTTCTACAAGTCTCTTCTTTTCTTTTTTCTTTTTTTTTTCTTTCCCTTTTATAGTTGTGATTTAACACAAGGCCTTCACACTGAGTTACATCTCCAGCATTTTTCTTTATATATTTTAATCTGTAACAGAGTATCACCAAACCACTAAGTTGCCCTGGCTAGGTTCAATCTTGTGATCCTCCTGCCTCAGCCTCCCAGAGTGCTGGGATTTACCTGGCTCTGCAGGTCTGTTTCTGAAGGGCCCAGGGAATGGCCTTTCAGAGGTGGGCGCTGTCCTCAACTTCTTGGCTGACTTTCCTCCAGGAAAATGAAATTGTGAGTCCAGGGCACTCCCAGTCACCCTTCTCTTCTCCATTTAGGGCATGAAGGGCATCTGTCTTTCCCCAGTTGCCATAGAGAAACATAGCAGCAACTTTGCTCAGCCTCTAACAGAGAGGAATTGTTGATCCAGAGTTTGCAAACATTACACCTTCTCCCCTTGTTGCTTCAGATACATGGGTCATCTTCTGGGAATTGGACCCTGGGGTAAGAAAACGAGGTGTTTGTCCTGGTCTGTCTATTTCATCTCCAAAGAAAGGGGAAAATACAAGAGTATAGGGCCATGGGCCCAGCAACATGATATCCTGTTTAACAAGAGCTGGGTCTTCCTAATAGAAATTCTATCATAACTTATTTCCCTATTTATAGATAATTTTAGTTGTTTCTAATTTTACTATACAGCATTTCAATGAACATTGTATATGAGCATTATATATTATATGTTATATAACAGTATACATATTATACTCATGTCTTAACTTATTTCACTAAATATGTCACCAGAGGTAGAATTTATGGGTGAAAGTATATGTGCACTTAAAGTTAATTATTTGCCATATGTTTCCTGAAAATGTTGTATCCACTTATGTCATTTCAGTTATCTGTGGTGTATGCTATTCGTAAGACTAAAACTGATGGGTCATTTGGTTAGCATTTGCTTTAGTTTTAGATTAGTTTCCACACAGTTTTCCAGAGCAGCTGTACCACATCGTATCCCATCAGCAACATATGAAGGTTCAGAATTCTTCACATATTGATCAACACTTGTTATTATCTTTTAAATTGGAACTATGCTAGAGAGTGTGGCATATCTCATTGTAGTTTTGATTTGCATTTGATTGGAATATTTTTATGTGTTTCTGGGTTATTTAAATATCTTGTTTCAATAAATTCATTTGCAAATAACCTGTGCACTTTTTATACTCTCTTTTTTGTGGTATGTGTTTGTGATACACAATAAATATATTCATCTTGGGGCATTGGTACATATAGATATCACATCTGGAACCTTTTCATTTGTTCTCTCCCTTGACTCTGTCCCATCTCCACAAATTCTATCTTCTTATTTTGCTCTTTAAATTATTTGTATTTGCGGTTTCTCATATAAGAGAAACCATGCCATATTTAACCTTCTGTGTCTGACTTACTTCACTTACAGTTATGGCATCAAGGTACATCCATTTTCTTAAAAATGACTCAAATTTTACTTTCTTAATGATTGTGTAGTACTCCATTCTGTATATATATATATTTTTTTTCTTTATCCATTCATCTGTTGAAAGGCCTATAGGCTGCTTCAAAGGTTTAGCTGTTGTGGGTTGTGCCACTATAAACATGGGTACAAACATTCCACTGTAATAGAATGTCTTTAAATCTTTCAGGAAGACACCCAAAGGACATATACCTGGGTCAAATGCATTTTCTACTCTAAATTTTTGAGTCAGTGCCATACTGATTCCCATAGTGGTCATACTAGTTTACACTCCCACCAGCAATCAAGAAGAGTTCCTTTTTCCCTAAAACCTCACCAGTATTTGTTGTCTTTGAAGTTCTTGATGATGGCCATTCTTACTGGAGTGAGGTGGAATCACAATATTGTTTCAATTTGCATTTTCCTGAAGGCCAGTAAGGATGAATGCTTTGAGCATCTGTTCATTTCAACAGCCCACTTCTGACTGAATCTTTTATTAGGAGGGAGAGTCTAATTTTTTTAATTCTTTATATATGCTATATACTAATTCTCTGTCTGAGGAGTAGCTGGAAAAATTGTTTTCTCATTCAGTAGGCTGTGTCTTTACTCCATTGGTTTGCTGTGCAGCAGCTTTTTAAATTTGATAAAATCCAATTTGTTAATTGTTGATGATATTTCTTGTGTAATTTGCCCACTTTTTAATGGATTGTCTTTTTGTTGTTGACTTATAAGAGTTCTTCATATACTTTGGATAGTGGTCCTGTATCCAATATATTATTTGAATATATTTTCCCCTATTCCATGGGTTGTACTTTTTTATCTTTTTGATAGTATCCTCTGAAGCACTAAAGTTTTACATTTTATTTATTTATTTATTTATTTATTATTGTGTTTGTTTGTTTTTCAGTATTAGGCATTGAACTCAGGGAAGCCCTACCACCGGCTTATGCTCCCACCCCTTTTTATTTTTTATTTTGAAACAGAGTCTTGCTAAGTTGTCCAGGCTGAGCTGAAACTTACGATATTCCTGCCTCAGCCTCCCAGAGTTCTGAGATTACAGGCATGCACCACTATGCCAAGCAAATGTTTTTATTTGTTTTTTTTTTTCATATTTATGATTTTTAGCAATATTTTTCTTTTTATTTATTTATTTTTGGGGGCTACCAATGAAATGTTTTTAATTGTAAGAAACACCAATTAATCCATTTTTTTAATTGCTATGCTTTAGGTAGCATATCAAGCCATTGCCTAAACCAAAATCACAAAGATTCCCCCCCATGTTTTCTTCTATGTCTTACAGTTTTATCCCTGACATTTAGATTTTTGGTTCATTTTGAATTACTTTTTAAAATATGGCATAAGGCAGCGATCCAGCTTCATTTGTTTGTGGATATCTAGTTGTCTCAGCACTATTTGCTGAAAGACTACTCTTTCCCCTACAAAATAGTTCTTGGCAACTGCATCAAAAAGGAATTGGCCATAAATTAGCTTATTTCTGAATTATCAGTTCTACCATATTGATCTATATTCAGGCTAGCACCATACATCTTAACTACTATAGTTCTGTAGTAATTTTTGAAATTGAAAATGGTAGTGGGGTGCAGTAATCTTATGCCTGTATTCCCAGCACTCTGAGATGCTGAGGCAGGAGGATAACAAGTTCAAGGCTGGCCTGAGCCACTTAGGGAGACCCTGTCTCAATAAATAAATAAATTGGGCAACTCACTTGGGACCTCTTCTGTCTCTCTCTCTCTCTCTCTCTAACAGAAGCTTTCTTTCTCTCAATAAATATATTCTGCTCTTAAAACATAAATAAATAAATAAATAAATAAATAGTACTGGTGATATAGTTTAGTGCTCCCACCATCAGTGTGTGACAATGCAGGCAGATTGTGGCTCACCTGAACCTCTGTGCCCAGAGTTTTCATTGGGGCTCCCTCACAGGGCACCATGGATCGAACAATTGCCTGCATGGTTGAATTCAGTATCCAGGTGGGGGTCCTAAGTCACATGATGGGTCTCTGGGGCATCTTCACCTTCCCTCCAGGCTACTAGGGATGGTCAGCTACTGTCTGCAGCAAAGACCTTCCTATTGGGTATAACATAGAAGCTGGGGGCAAAGGCTTGTCCCTTCTCATGGGCAAGGCAGATTCTTTACTACACAGCATCAGGTTGAAACATACACAGGCTATTAATGCTTCCATGCAGAAATGGCACAGGCTGCTTTCTTTCACATTTCATTGGCCGAAGCAAGCCACGAAGCCAAATCAGCCTTCAAAGCGGGTGGAGAAGTATATTCTCCTCATAGCTAGTTAGATATGGGCAATTGGAGATCTCAACAGTCATAGTAATTGATTTACTCATCAATTACTCTCATCAGTCCTGTTATTATCATCTCTGTTTTCCAGATAAGGAAATTGAGTCATAGCCAGGCGTGGTGGTGCATGCCTGTAATTTCAGCACTCATGAGGCTTAGGCAGGAGGATTGCTGCAAGTTCAAGGCCAGCGGGGGCTACAAAGTGAGCTTAAGGCCAGCCTGAACCATATAGTGAAACCCTGCCTCTAAAAAGACCAAAAAGAAGAAGAAGAAGAAGAAGAAGAAGAAGAAGAAGAAGAAGAAGAAGAAGGAGAAGAAGAAGAAGCTGAAAAGAAAAAAAATGAAAGAAAGAAAGGAAGAAAGAAAGAAAGACCAAGCCACAGCTGGACATACTGACAGCATTCTGGGAGGCTGATGTAGGAGAATCACAAATTTGAGCCTTGTCTGAGCAATTTAGCAACTTAGGAAGACCTCATCTCAAAAGTTAAAAATTTTAAAAGAGATGGGTTAAATCCCCAGTACAAGAAAAGATAACCCAGTTTAAGAAAAAAGAAATTCATGTCACAGAGGAGCTAAGTAACATGTCTAAAATTACACAGTTTAAGCCCAGCGTGGTGGTGCATGCCTTTAATCCCAGCACTTGGGAGGCTGAGGCAAGATGATTGTTGTGAGTTTGAGACCAGCCTGGGCTATATAGTGAGTTCAAGGCCAGCCTGGACTGCATAGTGAGACCCTGTCTCAAAAAATAGGGCTGGGGATTTAGCTCAGTGGCATAAGCACCTGCCTGGCAGGTGCAAGGTTGTGAGTTTGATCCCCAGTACCTAAATAAATAAATAAAATAAAATAAAATTACACAGTTTATAAGGCAAAGCTGAGATGCTTGAATTTAAATCCAAGAGCTCTAGAGTCCATTCTCTTTAAGACAACTAAAGGGAGGAAACCCTACAGCTTCTTTAAATGTCTTCTTTTCTACATTCTGACAATATTTCGTGAATACTGGCTGGGCTGGCATATGCTGGGAATACGGTGGTGGATGAGATGCCAGGTACTTCCCTAGTGAAGCTGGAGCTTTTCCTCTTTCCTTCTTGGACAAAAGTATTTGTAATGGAAAAATGGGAGCTGGATTAACCAGGCTCCTCCCAAACACACAATCACCACCTCTGCAAATCCATCGTCCTCGTCACCCCCAACTAGGATCAATTCTCGGCCACCTACTTCTTGGGACTTTGGAGGGATAAAGAGGGAAACGAAGATGAAGAGGAATGAAATCCAGAGGCAATCGGATAATTCATTTGCCACTTCCTCTTCCTTCAAGATAGTTACCGAATGGTGCAGCCCAGCACTGCCCAATCTGATTCCAACTCTATGGGTGTACCCTGTCAAAGTGTCAGTCCTGTCCCCACCGATCCCCTCCAGAGTGGATACTGCAGTGCTACCTTGGTTCATGGACTCAGTTCTCTCCACAGTTTGGTCACAAACCAAATGGGACAAGAACCAAGTCAAATTTCCCCAATAAGGTCGACACTGAACCTAGCCTTTGAATTTGACTTGGGTTTTTTTTTTGTCCAACTCAGTTTGCATCCAGAGTCATGGAAAGAATCAAGTTCATGAACCAAGGTACACTGTACTCTTTCTGGAAGTATTTGAAAGAGAGTCTTTTTTCTTTCCCCCTCCTTCTGGGTTTGCTAGGAAGAAAAAATGCTGGCAGGTAGCTTGTCACCTCTAGGAATTAGCCTATTTGAGAAGGGAACCATGACAAAGGGAAGTGGGCAAAAAGACAGGAGACATGCAAATCTACTTCTTGACAACATTTGAGCTCCTAGATTCAGCCATACCTGAAGCCCATATTATCTAGACCTTTCTGTTGTGTGAACCAATCCAACATTTTGTGGATTACAAAGTTAAACTGAATTTCTAATACAGAAATCAAAGAGTCTTAGATGCTCACATATTCTTACCTTTTTAAAGTATAAAACCCAAAGAAGCCATCCTATGCCTTACAATAAAGAAAAATACTTGTACTTAAATGAAAATCAACCCTAGGAAGGCAAATTCTGAAGATCATGAGGGATGACACCAATTTCCTTAGCACCAATGTCTAGAATTATCACCCCTTCTACCCACACTCACAGCCTGCAATTTTTAGAAAAACAAGAATAGCAGCAGAAGGAGGAATTGGCCATCAGTGTGCATGGAAAGACACCAGCATACTAAGTCTCTTATCTCTCCACTAAAAAGATTTAGTACTGGAAAGCTGCAATGAAGTCTCATATTTGTAAAATTCATTACCGTCATAAAAAGCACCACCACTCACATATTTTCATGAGCTATTAAAACAAACAGTTAAAACTAAAGCCCATTTGGTATCCAATATCCTCCACATGATCATATTTTTTCATGTATTTGTGAAGCAACACAATTTGGTTAACTGCAATATATCTCCCTATAACTGATTCAGATTTCCACATTCTCTTTTGCATCCCAAAATAATAAACTACGATTTCCCTATGTCATATAACTTATAAACTACACATACTTACATCACAACATGAAATCCATTCTGTTTTTCCTCTTTGTTTTTCTCAACCAGTCTGTCATTTAAACAATTCTTGATGAAATCTTCACAAATGCTGAGCACCACGGAAGTAAGGATAATACAAAGGAAGAGTATTGGCATTTATTTGACACCTATTATATGTCCATCACATCACATGTTGTTTTGTTTCATGTAATACTGACCATAATCTTTAAGGGAAGTGTTACTTTCTGCATTTTTCTGATGGAAAAGTCTTCAATGAGATTAAGTTATTGACCTGAGTTTAAGCCACTAGAAAGTAGCTATGGCAGATATGGGTGGTTGCTTGCCAAGCCCATTTTCTTTCTTTACTGGATGAACATGCTTGTCCTTCAGGAAGTTTTAAATGCTGGATATGCTTTATCTCAGGCTTCTCTGCTGCTCTGGCCTGAGCATATCACCCAGCTTAGCCAACAGGGTCTGTGATAGTTCATGGTGGTGTCAGCTTGAATAAGAAACACCTAGCAGATTGGTTTAACACAGTTCTGCGTGCATCTGGGTGCTTAATTTACTGAAGACAGACATATCTAGAAGAGCTAAATATCCCCCCAAGCCATCACCCAGCACTTTCATTCCCAAACATAGACACAAGAGAAATGAGAGCTCTGTGTCCACTAGAGATGTGCGTGCAGATGTATCTGTGATAATTGCAAGCTAGGAACAACTCAAAAGCCTGCAGGTGGATAAATCAATGTGGGAATATTCATACATTGGAATGCGACTCATTATAAAAGGACACACTGTTAATAATTATTGAGCAAAAGACACTATAAATACAAGAATACATATGCTTTGCTTCCTTTAAACCAAGTTTAAAGAAGAAAAAAATGAATCCAGATGACAGAAGTCAGCAGTCATCTCGGGAAGGGATGGTTAGTGAGAGGGAAGGGACATACGGAAATCTTCTGGGGGGATGCTCTAGCTCTAGATTTGAATTGTGGTGCCTTCATTTATACAGATGTAAAAAGCACTATCAAGCTGGACACTTAAAATACGTGCACAGAAAATTGTGTAACAGCTATGGTTTATACTTAGATATCCCCCAAAGCCTCACATGCTCATAGGTGGAACTGTAGGCAGGAGGTTGGATTGTGCAGACATGACGCTCATCTGTGAAATCAGTTCACCAGTGAGTTTATACCTAAATCTGATGTCGAGAGGTAAAACATGGTCGGAGGTCCCAGGCACATGGCTGGAAGGGTCTCTCCCTCCCTGCTCCCCTCTTCATGCTCCCCACCTCTCCAGTCTCCACCATCGTGCCCTGAGCACCTCTCCTCACCTTTCCCCTGCCAGGCCCCTCTGCCCTGCGACCCGGCCTTGGAGCCAGCCCACTGTGGACTGGAACCTCTGCACACCGAGTCAAAATAAACCTTTCCTCCTTCAAGTTGAGGGTGTCAGGTACTGGGTCTCAGTGATGAGAAATTAACAAAGACAATGAGTATATAGGGCAAGCCTCAATTTTTTTTTACAGATCAAAAAATGTTGTTTTAAAGGAAGTACAAGGAACAGCTTTTCCTCAGTCCTTATTCTGGGAAGGTATAAACTTAAATGCCTTACAAAATAACTTTCATTATGAACACCATGAAGTAAGCTTTATTAGCTTATACCAGGAATGCAAAATACCAGAATCAGACAGGACAAGTGACTATCCAAAGTCGCATGGCTAAATCATGGCAGTGCTGGTTTTTGAATATAGGTTATTCTGACCCCAGAAACCCATGCTCCTTTCTTTGTTACTACAAAACAGGTAGGTAGCTGCATAGCTCAAGAATCATAAGCATGACCCACAAATGCTCTCCTGGAGTGTGGATTTATCTATGGAAATCGATGAAGCTGAACAGAAAGGGCTGTGTGCAAAGGTAGTCATTGCAAAGCCGGGCGTGGTGGTGCACGCCTTTAATCCCAGCACTCGGGAGGCTGAGGTAGGTGGAGCATTGTGAGTTGGAAGCCAGCTTGGGCTACAACGCGAGCAAGGCTGGCCTGAACTACATAGTGTGACCCTGCCTCACAACAAACAGGGCCAGGAGTTTGGCTCAGTGGCTTAAGTGCCTGTTTGGCAGGTGCAAGGTTGTGAGTTTGATCCCTGGTACTGACAAAAAAAAAAAAAAGATAGTCATTGCAGAATTTACAACTGCAATACACTGGAAATACCCTATGTACTTGACAGCATATAATTAAGCAAATTGTAATACATGTACTTGATATGCTAGTATGCAAGTATTAAAATTATGCTCAAGAAAGATTACAACCTAACTTTGGGGATGAATGGAAGAAATTGCATAGATTCAACAGAAATTACATAGATTCTAAGAATACATAGGTGAAAAGTAAAATTTCTTAAACTCATGCACATAGAAAAGAAAAGCCAGACATCTGTCTACCAAAAATATAATTTAGTGAGAGGAAGGAGGAGTTGAGAGGGCAAGAGATTGGAGGGCAGGAGAAATTTTCATTTTCTGCTTTATAAACTCCTAAAGAATGAGTATAATTCTAAATTCATTAAAAACAACTGGGAAGAAATTTATGAAATATCAGCAACTGTACAGAAATTGACAATATCAGTCTAGAAATATTAAACTTAATTTTCCATTTGTACAGAGATAACACACTGTGTTAAATAGTATAAGGTCTTGTTACATGGGTTTGATGACAGAAACTAATAATGTATTCTCTAAATAATAAAAAAATAAAATATCAATAATGGTTGTGTGATAGAATTTGAGAGTTGTCTAATGTTTTATTCCAGCTTTTCTAAGCTTTCTAAGATTCCTATAATGAGCATGTTTCTTTGTATTTGAATTTAGAGAGAAAACTTATTTCAAGGAGATGGTGTACTTGAAAGTACTCTGTAATCTGCAAAGGCTTCAATTATAAAAGCAGTTTTATTACAACTGTAAAACATGTTAAATGCAGGCAGTGCCATTTCGTAGTGACAGAGGCGGATCCTCTATCTATCTGCCCAGGCTCTCAGCTGTGATGCGGCTGCCACCTCCCAGCGAGTGGGAGGGCGGCTGGGTAAACCACTGCCGCCCACCCTGAGCAACTGTAGTGCTTACCTGGCAGAACTGAAGGGGCTGGGTTAGAAAAGCGTTTATTGGGGCTTTGCTTCACAGACTTGGGGGCTCCGCTTCACAGAATTGGTGGCTCGGCAGAATCAGCTGGGAACTTTTAAATGCCCCATCCCAAGATGTTACACTGCAGTTACTTCAGATGAGGCCCAGACATGGTGTTTTTTTGTTTGTTTGTTTTATTTTGTTTTTGCTTTTGTTTTAGCATTTCTTTGTTTCTTTGTTTGTTGGGACAGGGTCTTGCTATGTAGTTCAGGCTGGCCTTGAAAGCACTATGTAGCCCAGGTTGGCCTCAAACTTGTGGTGATCCTCCTGCCTCACCTCCTGAGTGCTGAGATTAGTCATGTGCAACCATGCTAGGCAAGCATGGTGCTTTTTAAATGCTTCCCAGATAATGCTCTTAGGCAGGAAGGAGAGTAAGGTCATGGGGATGCTATGGATGAATTGTCTAGCCAGCTGCAGGTAAGAATCCCAAGACTTCTTTGGGAAAGCGTAACCCTCTAACCAAGAAGCAAATTGTTTTTCCAATTGCTTTCCTCAAGCAAACCTGAGTTTAAAAAAAAAAAAAAAAAGGAGGGCTGGAGGTTTAACTCAGTGGCACAAGCGCCTGCCTGGCAAGTGCAAGGTCATGAGTTTGATCCCTGGTACCAAAATAAAAAAGGAATTTCAATGGTCAATTACATATAAGGGTACTTATGAGATAATGTCCTTGATGATCTCATTTAATTAAAGTAATGTATGTAAACTGTGCACAGGTGTAATTGCCTGGACAATTCTGGACAGTAATCGAGGCAGAAATGATCACAGTTACATACCACACAATGGTGTTCTGGCCAATGAGACCACTCGTGTAATGGTGGTCCCATAAGCTTATGCAACTGAAAAATTCCTGTGACCTAGAGACATTGTAGTCATTGTAATGTCATTTGGGATACTTGACTCATGTATTTGTACTGATGCTGGTGTAAACAACCTACTGTACTGGCAGTCATATAAATCACAGTGCATATGATCATGTGTGGTACCTGATTCTTGATAATGATCATAAACAACTAGCTTACTGGTTTATGTATTTGCTATACTACACTTTTTAATCATTATCTTTGAGTGTACTCCTACTTTTTAACCAAAGAGTCTACCATAAAACAGTCCACCATTACCCTGGCAGAAGCCTCACACATCTCGTGTTTACTCATCCTTTTCTTTTGTGCTTGATTTAATCTTGCTTTGTTTCAATCATCATGGCCCAAGAACCTGGGCTATTCCAAAAGGAGGCCTGCTCCTCACTTTTGCTCTTGTTGCTTTTGCTGTCTTCTGCCACCATGAACGGTTGCCCCTCTGCCATGCCACCCTGTCTTGGAGCCTGCTGATTATGGCCTGAAACCTCCACAAACTGTGAGCTAAGTTAAACTTTTGCCCTTTAACTTTGAGTGTTGGGTATTTTGTCTCCACAATGAGAGCAAAGTAACTAAGACAGGTTATTTACACAAACCTAGACAGTATAGTCTGCTACACACCTAGGCTATACCCTACGATAGATGTAGCACTCACACCCTGTATTGGTTTGATCCTGTATCTCCCCAAGGCCTCATGTAATATGGACTGCGCTGAGTATGGCATTTGTGATTGGTTTGTTGTCTAGCCCTGGGATTGGTGATGTGAGTGCTACACCCGCCCAAGGGTGGAGCTGACATACAGTGTAAGGAAGGCATGTCTTCCCCTCTCTCTCACTGGGTTCATGCGCCTTGCTGTTTGGCAGCCACCATGAATGGCTGCCCTGCCACACCATGCTGCTTTGGAGCCAACTAAGTATGGAGTGAAACCCCTGAGAACTGTAAGAAGTAAACCTTTCCTTCCCTAATTTTGGGCATCAGGTATTTTGTCTAGGCAATGAGTGAAAAGTAACTAAGACACACCCCCAATCCCAGTACTAGACAATGAACAAATCACAAACTCTAGATTCAGCTGCCTCCAAAAAGCTTGCCTCTTGTAGCTGCAGGAGGCTCTGGGGGGACATCCAGACACAAACATATCCAGACACAAACATATCCAGACACAAACACATTCATAACATACACATTACGATGTTTACACAATGACTAACTTGCCTAACAATGCATTTCTCAAAATGTATCTCCATCTTTTAAACACGTGACTATATTTACATATTCCTTGGGAGATATTTGAGAGGGAGATATACAGAGTTTCACAAAATCAAATTACTGCGTACTTGAACCCACACACTTGTGCTTCCAACCACAGCATGCAAGTATCAGGAAGTGGCCCATATGTTTAGTTACCAATCCTATGATGACAACGAAAAATTCAACAAAACTAGCCTGCCCCTTGTCCCACTGGCACCCCAGAGCCTCAAAAGCAACAGAAATGTTCTGTGTGTGGAGCCGTATCACCAACTGCAGTGCCTGGAGGAGAGCCTGGACACAGGTAACTGCATGTTGAATGAAACTATGAGGGCCTGTCTTCCTCAAGGAAATATCATCCCCATTTTACAGAGCATGTTACTGAAACTCCGACAGGGAGGATAACACATCCGAGATCAAACAAAGGGCACTGGGATGGCTGCCTCTTTACTCCTATTCACCATTACCAAATGTGGTCTTTAAAGACCAAGCCACAAGGTCAATTTCCTTAGAGATAATTTGTGTGGCAAGTCCTCATTCTGGATGTGATACACAAATATTATCATAGGAGGAATATTGAACAGGAGTTGGCAAGAGTGATTTGCGATTAACCATTTTATTGAAAACAATTTATTTTATCAAGATTTAGTTCCAAATCCTTAGTCTGACTAATGACAATCTTCTGAAAAGCTTTTCTTTAAAAAAAAATCTATTTTGCTTCCTGAAAAATTCACATAATATAGTATGTGACAGATCACAGTAGTCATATATTTAGATCCACAATTACTAGATACAAATAAAAGATAGCTAGAGAGAAGATATCATATACGCATTTAATCAGGAAAGAAAAAGACTTCTCTAATCAATGTCTTGCAAAGCCATTAACCAAAGTCCTAAACTAAAGCTCAAATAATTGAAAAATGAAAATGATTCATCTTCTCATGACAAGGAAATTGCATTTTTATAAAAAAGTTGAACGCACTTAAAGATGAAAAGGATCAATGCAACCATTTGGTAATTGGCTAAAGAGGGGTCAGAAACAAATAGGCAAAATAACTAAATTAGGAGAAATCAGAACTGTGTCCCTTACTGTCAAGAAGCCATAACACATTTACTCAGAACTGTGATGCTTTAAGCCTCAGTTATATAGAAACAAACCATAGTTAAAGGTATGAAAGTTCACCTGTCCATCCTTCCACCTATCTATCCATCTACCAGGTTTAGTTGCAGGAAATTGGCCATTATTTGATCACTTTTGACATACAAAAAGGCAATTTTATGTAATTCAAGGTAAAATGTTCAATTAGTAATGATTATGAGCATAATAATGATTATGGCCAACATAATGTCAGTTTTGGAAGTTAAATGTTGAATAAGAAATGCTTCTCAACACCACAAACATGCAACGGGAACAACACATGCCAACAACCATTTATGAAAGCTATAAATGTACAAATGGTTAATTGATATATATGCATAGGAAAAAAACACAGTAATTTTTCAGCAGGAGCATGACTGATGGGAGGTTATGAAATTATTTTCCCTTTTGCTCATCTCTATTTTTAAAACTTTTTATTTCGTGAACATGCATTTGACAAAATTGGGGGGGCATAGCATGAAGTTTGCAGAATTTATTACTATTTACAGATGTGTATATGGTAAACGATTTAAAAGTTAAAATTTGATGAAACAATCTAAACAAAATAAGTTCAAAGTCTAAATGAACAAAGAGACAATGGGCAAACCATATAAGCAATGGAAGTCTGATCCCCAAGTACAGCAACCAGCCCCTTATCTCTATTAAATAACCTAGGAAGGCAAACAATAATTCTTTAGAAAACAGTCAGGACTTGATTAATAACTGACAGTTTCTCTCCTTTTTGTAAATAATTCAATCTCAGCACCAACCAGGGAAAGCCAATTATGTTCCTACACCAATCACAAAAAATGCCCTGCTTTGAGTTTGCTGCCTCCAGCTTCCCCAGGCCCACAGTCTTCATTCAGGGCTCACCTGGAGCCTTTTCTTTCTCCATTTCAAAGCCTTTCCCCTCCTCCACCAAACGTCAGTGACAGTGGCTGACCCCTTGCCGTAGCAATTCTGAATGAACAGTCTTTGGCCGGTCTTGTTTGGTGGGTCTCCGTTTATTCCTACAGAAGAAAAAGAGATGGACTCAGAAATGAGTTCAACACATGAAATGCAAACAACAAAGTCAGACACATTTGTGAGAAATGAGAATTGCAGCAACTCTCCGTAATCCACTGTTCACAGGGCTGAGTTCTGATTCAGCCCCAGGAAGATGCAGTTATTTTACCTCTATTTCATCCTTTGCACCATCTTATAGAACACTTTGTTCTCAACTCCTTATCCTGCAAAGGGAAGTCTAGCAGGTTTCCTTCTGGTTTTGGTTTTGATCTTAATTAATGGCTGTGTCTGAATCAGGAAGGCATAGGAGCCAGATTTCATCACAGAATATAAACTCCACGAGGACAGAGGGCGTGTCTATTCAGCCCTTCACCATGGGTGCATCGGAAAGATTGGAATAAACACATGAACACACCCAACTCATCGGTACCACACGATTGCTGCAGAAGATAACATAATGACTCCGTCACATTCAAACCTGTCTTGCTTCCCCAGTGTTTCTGAATCAAGACATAGAGAAAACCTATGTTCCCGAGTGCTAAATATACCCCAAATGGACTGGCCAAGCAGGAGTCAAAAATCGGGTCATCACTTGCTAATTTGTCCCCTGGTGCTCAGCGCTTCGTTGGATACAGCTGCATTTCTAAACTCCATCTTCCTCTCATGCTCACTCGATAGTAAACACGAATCACTATTAATAATAATTTTCCACTGCACGTCCAGAACAATCCATCCAAAGAAAATTGGAACTTCTTCTTTACTGAGGTCCAGTCCCATCAATTTGATGCTCATTTTATAGAAAGGCCATTGAGCAAAATTAATGTACCCAAACAAATAGAGTTTGTCCTTGTAACTGATTCACAGTATGACAGGAAACAAGAGGGCTGCTTTAATGGCCTCCTCAGGGAAATTTATTTTCAGAACATTGAGTTATTTTCCTCTACTCTACCAGATTACATTAAAATCTTTTTAAAAAGAAAAAAAAGAAAAAGGAAACTTAGTTGTCTGTGTAGAAATCACTTTTGAGATCTAGCTTGATTTGCATTCACTTGTCATTGTTCAAGTTGAATTATGCTATAATCTCGGGGCTATTATATTTCTTACCATTCTCTAGTTTTGTCCAATTTCTTCATACCACCTCCAGAGTGGTTTGCCCACAGCTCCTTAACATCAAAAGGAAAATCAGTGGCCACTCTATACCAGAAATTAGGACATTTGAGCCTTTTTTACATACTACCATATCTTGTCATAAAATAATATTTTGGACTATGCTTCAAAAAGTTCATGTGTTGAAAACTTAATACAGTACCAAACATCACACGCTTATAGTGTTTGGAGGAGGGGTCTCCAGGAGGTAATTAGAATTAAATGAGGTTCCAAGGTGGAGCCTATCATGAGGGCATCAGTGGCTTTCTAAGAAGAGGAGAGAGACCCGAGCTAGCACACTTGCGCTGTCTCACCGTGTGATGCCTTCTACCAGGTTCTAATGCAGCAAGGAGCCCTCATCAGATGTCAGCCCCATGCTCTTGGGTGCGCTGGCCTCCAGAGCCATGAGCTAAAAAAACCTTTATACTAGTTTGTGATACTCTGTTGCAGCAAGAGAAAACAGACTAAAACAGACAACTATCCAATAACTACAGTTATCTTTTCATGCCATACGGGACAGGTCAGTGACATTACCTTCCTCATTCTCGATCATGAGAAGTGGAAAACAATGGCTTCCTCAGTCTCTGTGGAGGGTGTGTTCTTTTTCTTGTAATCTCCCTGCCCTCTATCACAACCAATTGCTGTTAAAAATAGCCAGTTGATGGCCAGAGGTGGTGGCACACACTTATAATCCCAGCACTCAGGAAGCTGAGGCAGGAGGATTGCCACAAGTTTGAGGCTGCCCTAAATTGCATAGTGAGACCCTGTCTCAAAAGTTCAAACAATAAATAAATAAAATAAATATAGTCAGTTTATGGGTTAGCCTAGGAAATGCCAGGCATGAAAATTCCACCTAAACAGAGAAGATAGTGATGAAAGAAGCCAACCAGACTACCTTGGTTAACAAATCAGACATAGAAAATATGAGGAATCAGCTGAGGGAGAAGGAAGAGATGCTGAAAACTTGAAAAGACAAGGCGTGAGCAAGTCCCTCTTACAATTTAGCAGCATCCCCACAAGAGCTGCAGAGCTGGAGCAATAGAGTGGAAGGGGATGGAGGACTAGGTGAGAAACTAGTGCCTGGCCCTTTGGATTTTAATGTAGTCTGGTAGAATAGATACCAGTTTCTGTTACCTGAGCTTTCTGATATCACTGATATTGTTTTTTGTTTTTGTACTGGGAATTGAACAGAGTGTCTTTGCAGTGAGTTACATCCTCAAGTCTTCTTATTTTTTGAGATAGGGACTTGCTAAGTGACCAAGTTGCCAAAGCTGAGCTTGAACTTGTGATTCTTCTGCTTAAGCCTCCCAGAAGGTTGCATTTACAGGTGTGTGCCATGATGCCTTGCTATTGTGAGCATACTTTAATAACGACAAAACTCTATTACAGCCAATAGCCTCTGTGTGTGTGTATGTCTCTGTCTGTCTGTCTGTCTCTCTCTCTCTCTCTGATACAAAAGAGCTCACACACACACACACACACACACACACACACACATCTTCTAAAAAATAACTCTCACCTAATCTGGAGGCTGTTTGCCTTCCAGAATAAAGAGCAGCCAAGAGGAGATGACCCTAAACTTAGAGCAGGAGTTGTGAGCTGTGATCTGGCTCTCCCAGTGTTTGCAATGTAATCAGGATACACAAGGTTTATCATCTCTAATTCTACTACTTCCACCATAAAAACAGACTTGAACAAGAAGCATCATTGAATAAGTAAATACTGAGTGTTTATATGACAAATCCTGTGGGGCCTAAGGGGTCATAACAGTGAACTAACTGCAATCTGGGGCTCTTCTAATCTTGCCGATAATGCAGACAGATAGACAAGTTACTGCAAAATTGCGTCATGTTAGCCTGTGTTACAAGTAGAGAGCTCACTTATAGCCAGAAGGACACTGCATCTGGTTGTGGGAGGAGGCCTCACAGGTATTCTTCTGGAGGCTACTGAGGCCCAGATGAGGAAGGTGGATCCAGCACTTTGAGACATAGGTGTGCTCTGACCAGAAGGTGGAACAGAAGAGGGATCTGTGGGATGGTTAGTTTTATGCATCAGTTTGTTAGACTACAATGTCGTTATTTAATAAAAAGCTAACCTAGGCATTGCTGTCTAAATAATTTGTAGATGTGGTTACCATCTACATTACAATCAATTTACTTTAGGTAAAGGAGATTACCTTCCACAATATGGGTGGGCCTCACTCAATCAATTGACAGGCCAAAAGAGGAACAGCAGATGTTTCACAGGAAAGAAGATCTGCCTGCAGACTGAGCATGAACTCCTGCCTGAGTTTCCAACCTGTAGGCCTGCCCTTCAGCTCCCACGGTCATGTGAGTCAAGTCCATAAAATAAATCCTGTGTAGCTTGTTGCTCTGCTTCTTTGGAGAATCTTGACTGATATAGTCCAGGTATGAGGATGTATACAAGTCCTGAGATGAACAGGGAGCCAGAGCATCCAGCTTACGATCACCGTGGAGGGCAGTGCCCAGAAGCCACAGGGCTTTGTAAGGCTGAATAAATATATGCAAGTTCCAAGTTTCTCTCTGAGGGTTTAGAAACTGCGTCTGTTGAAATGAAGCAACATTAGTCCTATTAACAGGAAAAAAACATGCACACATGCGTGAGAGCCACACGAGATAGGAGGTTTGCATAAAAATGGGTAAGACTTAAATGTTTACTTCACGGGGAGGAGGAGAGTCAGGGCTTTGAGGAGGGTAAATATTTTTAGAGGAAGCGATGGTTTGCAGTGTGCTAAAAGTGCTAGAAAGCAAAGTGGATGATTCAAGAGATGTCTAAGAAGCAGAGTCGATAGGGTGGAGAGTGGGAGGATGGATAGATTAGTCCTCAGGAAGGTTCTGTACATGCTGACAATGACTTCATTGCTTAGCGTGCTCTTTCAAAATTTCTTATCAAGCAGGAATTATCGTGACTACTCCTTTTTTTATTTATTAATAATAAGAATGATGATCAGAGGAAAACAAAACAGAGAGAACCATATTGGGCCTCGAAGACAAGACAGAAGAGAATCCCCCATACTTGCTACATTGCCTACTGTGTGACTGTACTCCTGATGGGTTTTTTTCCTTTTTTTTTTTAATCAAATTAATCACCCAACAATTTCAGTTCTGAGATAAGAAGTTAAAAACAGTATGGTCATGTGAGATTATTTTTATTATACACCAGAGTCTCAAAGTCCAGAAACTATGGCGTGGTGACTCTCCAGGGTTTCCTCAGAGCCAAGAGTGACAGTTTCTAGGGCTGCCTTGAGCAACTCACATTTTCCTTTATTCTGAGGTCAGCCTGGTGAGAAGGCCTAGCACAGAAGCAGCCAGCAGGAGGAAGCAGCACAGGTGATCTTAGTGAAGCTGGGGCTTCCTCGTGGACAGTGTGGCAAAGGGTGTAAGTTTGTGTACCTTAAGGGGCCTGTGACACACCTGTGAGGAAGGGACTGTGCTGATAAAGCACAGAGCATATGCCAGGCACCCTGAAGAGTTAATGGAACACATTCTGCATGTGATATTTCACAGGCAGATTTTCGGGGCAGGTTTCCAAAAAGAACTTCTGTTGTCAGAAATTTGGAATCTTGGTCTTCTTAGCCATGGAACAGCATAAACCTGGTCATACTCAGGAAGCCATTTCCCTTGAGCACTCTTTGTCCCTTTACTGTGACCACTTCTTACTTTCCTTGGTGGCTCCTTCTGTGATAGTCACAGATTCATTAGGAAAGTTTTGCTCCCGAACTCACTGAGGCTCTAAGAAGGGACTTTCTGTCTAAGTGGGTTTTCTAATGGATTGAACACTCCGCCAGTCCTTCCCCAAGGACATGGCCATTGGAAACCTCACCATGGAACTTTATTTGGAAAAAGGGCTTTTGCAGATGACACGAAGTAAGGTGAGGTCATACCACATTGGAGTGGCCCTAAATCCAATGACTGGTGTACTTAAAAGAAAAGGAGAGGATACACAGATGGAAGATCATGTAAACCTGGAGAAGAGAATGCAATGACCAAAGATTTCTGGGAGCCACCAGAAGCTGAAAGGAGGAAAGGACAAATTCTCCCCCAGAGTTTTCAGAGTGAGCATGATGCTGCCAGCACCCTGACTCTGAAAATAATTCTGTTGTCCTAAGCCACCTGGATTGTGGTAATTTGTTATGGCAACCCCAGAAAACTGGTACAGAGTTCAAGGGGTGACCCTCAGGCCTCTCTGCAGGCCCAATCATGGGTGCCCTCTTTCCTTTGCCCTTCCTGGGGGCTGAGGGATCTGGACTCCTCCCCATTTCTGTAAGCAACTCCCTCACGCACCCTCAGCTCTCATCCTAGGCTGGCACGAGTCACACACAGTTTTCCCAGCCCCCCCTTTTTCCTTCCCACAAGCTCATCATGGTCGCCTTTTTGCTTAACTAGGTTTTTAAAATTTTTTTTGCTAATTATTATGAATGCAGACAAATAGGTAGGCAACCATACAAATGTGAACCCTGGGAAAATGACAAAGAGTGTAAAAGTTACTGAACTTTAGTTCCTGCACTCTAGCTCCTGGATTTATCCAACATCTGGAATTATACTGGCACTTGGGTATTTTCATTTTCTGTCATGAAAACGAAAAACAAAAATGGAATTGTCTCCTATAGTTATAAAAATTTAAAACTTTTTCTTAATGCAAACAGCACAAACTAGAAGTACAAGTGTGCTTTAATTAAATATATATATTTTTAAGCACTGCCTCAACCTTGCATTTCATGAACTCATTACCCTGACTGCCTAAAATATTTCTACCTAACTTAACTGTCTATATTATTTCCCTCTCTGCCTAAGTATCCCTAACTGCCATGAGAGGGCAAGGGGCGATGACCATTCTGGCTACTTCTGGCCAAAGAGGGTAGCAGTCGTGATCGGTAGTCAGGGATACTCCACTAAGGGTCTGTCTAAAGTTTCCCCTGGTATTGCTGTTAGAATGTCTAATGTCATCCGATTTTGGATGACAGTTTGGTTCATTAATTTTATTTCTTCATTTAGGAGAGAGAGACCAGTCAAGGTGCTGTTTAAGGACTGTTGAGTATAGTTAGTCAGTTCCTTGATGCATTGCATGACATCCTGTAATCCTCAGGAAGGGATAAAGATGGAAGTCAAATGACCATATCAGTGAAACGCACTTCTAGACCATCAGTGTAGTACATGGGGCAAGTTTGCAAGTTGTCAATATTTTTGACACTCCTGCCTTATAACCATGCAAATCCTAGCATGCATCTCCCTATCTATTCAGGAGGTGGCCAGGCCCACAAATTGGTTCCACGGGACCAATGAGTGCCACTGGGGGTTTCCCACCTAATTCCAGGGTGATTAAACCAGTCTGTTGCAAACCAATCTTCAATCTGTAAAGTTATGGTCTGTATACACTGCTCAAGTAGTCTATCTCAAGTAATTAGTAGAGTTAAACCAATGAGAATAGGAGTGATTTCTTTGTTTCTAACATAAGAGGGCCTTTCTATTAAGTTGTTCTATAGTTGAAGTTAACCACATATAATCATCATCAGTATAAATGCTGACTTTCTGTCCTTCACTGACCTATAAAGCCCTTATCAGAGCTTTGAGTTCTGCTAGCTGAGTACTAGTCTTAGGGGCAAGTGAGGAACTTTCAAGTGTCTGATATAGAGTCACTACTGCATACCCTGCATTTCTTGTCCCATTTTCCATGAAGGAGCTGCCATCACAAAAGAGGTCAAGCAAGGTTCAGGAAGGGCTGCCTCTAACAAGTCTTCTCTGGCGTCATATATAAGGAGAATTCCCATTCGCAGTCACATCATTCAACCTCAATTTCTTCTTTCTCTGGTAGAAAGGTGGCAGGGTGTAAGGGGGAATATGGCTTTATTTGAATGGCTGGTCCTTCTGAAAGTAGATCCTGGTATTTAAGAAGTCAGTGGTCTAACAGCCATAGACTCCCTTTGGAATAAAGAAGTTCTGCCACGTTGTGAAGTGTGTATACAGTGAGATCTCTGCCTAAATCAGCTTAGATCCCTCTGGCACCAGGAGAGCTATGGCAACCAAAACTCTAAGGCATGAAGGACATTCCTTTGCTACAATGTCTAATTCATGATTCAGGCTGTTGAGCAGGTCCTTGATCCTGTGTAAGCATTCCCCAAACCATACCCCACTTTTTATCAACATACAGATTGAAATAGTTGGTGTTCTGTTGGTAGGCTCAATGCTGGGACATTTAGAAGTGCCCTGGAATGCAGTTTGGGAGTTAGGTTTCCAGGTCAAAATATGGGTATCTGCCTTTTGGACTTCCTTTATAAGCAGATAGAGGGGTTGTGTGATCTCACCATACCCTGCTATCCAAAGGCAACAAAAGCCAGTAATTCCTAGGAATCCCCTTAGCTGTTTTAGGGTCTTGGATTGCATGAAGGGAAATACTGGTTTAAATCTCTCTTCCCCCAGCCTTCCTGTTCCCTTAGATATGATAAGGCCCAAGTATTTTACCTCAAGGCTGCAAAGTTGAGCCCTAGATGTAGAGACCTTATCAACTCTGTCTGGTTAGAAAATTCAACAGAGCACAGGTGCCTTGGCTAGAGAGCTCTTTTGAGGAGGAACATAACAGTATATCATCCACGTATTGCAGGACTGTGACTTGGGAAAATTCAAAACTTGCCACGTTGTGCGAAAGCACCTGCCCCAAAAGATTAGGACTGTCTCTGAACCCTTGAGGAAACACAGTCCTAGTCAGTTGAGAGGCCTGGTAGTGAGATTTTCAAAGGTGCAAGAAACTGGGAATCTGTATGTAAAGGAATACAAAAGAAGGCATCTGTATTGGGTGATACTATGTACCCCCAAGTCCTCATATACTTTTAATGGGGCTGAGTCTGACGCTTGTGATCTGTTTGTTGTCTAGCACTGGGATTGGTGATGTGAGTACTGCACCTGCCCAGGGGTGGAGCTGAGATACAGTGTAAAGGAGGTGGGTCTTCCTCTTGCTCGCTTCCGCACTTCCGCCCTCTCCCTCTCTCTCTCACCAGCACGCCTTGCTGTCTTGGCAGTGGCCATGATCAGCAGCACTGCCACACCATGCTGCCTGGAGCCAACTGAGCATGGACTGAAACTCTCAAGAAACTGTAAGAAATAAACTTTTCCTTTCCTAATTTTGGGCATCAGGTATTTTGTCTTGGCAATGAGTAAAAAGTAACTAAGACAGCATCTTTTAAATCTAACACTGAAAACCAACTGGCATCTTCTGGGATCTGAGAAAGGCTAGTGTACAGGTTAGGTACCACAGGGTGAATTGGCACTACGGCCTCACTTATTGATCTAAGGTCCTGCACTAACCTCTACTCCTCATTGGATTTCTGAACTCCCAAAATTGAAGTACTGCAGGGCCTGTTACAGAGTGTAAGTAGACCTTGTGCCCTTAAATTGTCAATTATAAGCAATTGTTCTCTTTTAACTTCAGGCCTTTGAGGATATTGTCTCTAATGAGGAAAAATAGTAGGATCTTTGATTCATACTGGGGCAACTCTTAGTGCTGTACCTATTTTACCTGTAGTTGCCCATGCTTCAGGATTTATTTCTATCTCCACGATGGAGGGGCAGTACACCTGACCTGAGTGCATGTATGTCACAATATTCAAACAAGACATCTTTCCCTAGGAAGGAAACTGGACTTTCAGGCATTAAAAAGTAATGAGGGAAGAGAAACCATCCCAGTTAAAGCCTACGGGTTGTGAGAAATAAGTTACTTCCTCTCTAGTGACTCCTTTTACTGAAGTACGACACCTGGAAGGAAGGCCAGGGTTGAAAAACATGGGCTGAGAGACATGCGCCAGGGTCTAGCAATAGGCTGATTTCTGGCCCCTCAATAGTCATGATTACCTGGAGCTTCTCCATGGAGATGACAGTCCAGCCCAAGGGAAAATAAAGAGAGTGTCCCTGGGCTCTTCAGTCTTGCTGGACCAACTGGTAAGATGGGTCTTATCCCTGGGACCTCCATGTCAGAGGGCAGTCTGACTTCCAGTGGTCATCTTGGCTATCAGGACATGGCTCAGGGGGCCTCTTGTCATGACAGTTCTTATAGTCCTCCTTAAAGTGACCTGGCTTTCAACAGTGGTAGCATGTGAGTTTAACTGTCCTGCTCTTCTTGGAGAACTGGGAATCAGACTTAGGGTCTATTTTTTTGAGGCTATACCAAGGCAGCCATTTTCTCTTGATCTTTTTGTTTTCTCCCCTTGGCTTCCTCCTGGTCTTGATTATAAAATACTGAAGAGGCAATTCTCACTAAAGTATCAAGTGAGCTATCTGGAGCGAAAACCATCTTTTGTAGCTTTTTTCTAATATCCGAGGCTGACTGGATAATAAACTTGTCTTTATGAATAATCTGCCCTTCCATTGAATCAGGAGCAAGGGATACATATTTCATCAATATCTTTGGTAAACGATCTAAGAAGGCAGACAGGTTCTCATCTTTCTTTTGATGAATAGTTAACAATTTAAAATAATTAAATAGTTCTAGTGCTTCTCAGACCTTTGGGAATACCTGTCTGAAGATATTTCCTATTTCAGTCTTCAGTCTGGTTGGTAGGCCAGTAGGAACTTGTGTAGGGACTACTTGGGAACCAGGTGTTCCACTAGCAATCTATCTTCTAGCCTTCTAAAATTAACAATATGATAGTCATCTGTAAATGTAATAGCAGCTTGCAGTGCTGCTTGTCTCTCATTAGAGGTCAATGTTTGATTTACATCTTTCTAGTTTAGTTCATAGGTCTGAGTAAGTTCCCTAAAGACCTCAATGTACTTATGATGGTCACCTGAAAGCTCTCCCAGATCTTGTTTGACCTGTTTGAAGTCACAGACAAAAGGACACATGGACAGGGGTAGTCCTATATTGGCCATTTACTTCCCGTAAGGGGTACTGTTCTTGAGGGGCCTGAACAAAATCAGCTAAAGATGGATATAGCCCAATAGAGGCTTCAGGAACAGCTGGTTTAGATGGCTCTCCCTCAGGATCTAAAGGGCAAGGGAGGGCTGCCTCAGGCTGTGATAGTAGAAATATTCTCTTGTTCCTGAGGGGACAGAGGTGTCTGGTTTTCTTGTAGTTTACATTTACATTTTGAATGCAAGTAAAGATTATCTCTTAATCCAAAGAAAATCTCAACACAATGTAATTCTGGCCATTTTCCCTCTCTCTTACAGTACAATTCTAGTTGTGAAATAGTGTCATAATCAGTACTTTCCTCTGCATTCCATTTTGCCTCTAAGGGGTAGGCAGACCATATGCAGGTGCAAAAAATATTAAACAACTCCTTATCAATATGTGAGGGTTGAACAATTTCCAGTGCTTAAGAATATATTCCAAAGGAGTAAGAGCACTTGACATTGAGTTTCCAATCTCCTTCCAATTATCTTGCTGGGGGCTCCAAATGATATAGGACCTCCAAATGATATGGAGGAAATAAATGTAATTCTCAACCTGCTAGTTGTCCAATATGTCAAGTTCATTTTCCCCACAATCAAAGAATGAATTCTAAGGATCAATGGAGGTTAAGAGTAGGAAATTTTATTGAGGGAAAGACAGCTCCTGAGAAAGACAGGAGGGGACCCGATGAGCCCAGTATTCAAAGGAAGTTTTATAGAGCAAAATTATGAGGTGGATACAAAATCAAAAGAAGGGTACAACATGGGATAAAACTGTGATCAACCAATAAGATTACAAGTATAGCTGCTTAGGTAATATTGATCCAATGGGGATACAAGTCATGTGGCAAATGACCCAGAAAAAAGGTCCTCTTCTGAAGATGTGAGTCAGGAGGTTCTGGTCCCCCAGCTGGGTGACTGATGTCTATCTAGACAGTAATAGTAAGAATAACTAAAGGTGGAAAAACTTATGAGTTCAAATCTGAGATGATTATAAACATATATATTTTTTTCTTTTAACCCAGTGCCACACTAGCAAGTGTTCTGCTGCTAAACCACATTCACAACTTGACACATCCATGTGTCAGATTCATGTGACTTGAAAAAAAGTATACTTTGGCTGATAATTTGGTTTGATAATAAAGATAATGGTTGGGTAATGAAGACTGACATTGCACATTTACTTAAATATTAGATGTTTTCATATATTAAATGAGAGAAATCTGTAGTTCTAAGGTTTTGACAAAAAATACATAATGTTCATGACAAGTTAAAATCATTTTAACAAAAATATTGTATTGCCAAAGGCATATAGAAATGTTAATGTTTCTATTTTCTAAACTCCAACTTAAAGAACAAGGTATTTTGAAATGAAAGAGTTACAATACAGTATTAATAATTCAGTAAGCTCTGTCATTGTTTTGGTAAGTGTTTAAAAAGTCTTTTTGAAGGAAAGAAAAGACCCAAATCAATGTAATTAGAAGTAAAAAAGATGAAATCACAATGAACTCTGATGAAATTCAGATATTATCAACTATGAGAACCTGTACTCTAGTAACATGGAAAAATTCCAAAGAAATATAGATTCCTAGATATATATGAATGACCAAAGCTGAAGCAAGAAAGCATAAAAATCCCAAACTATCCCACATCAGACAATGATATTGAAGTGGTAATTTAAAAAATTACTGCTAAGAAAAGACCAGGTTCTGATGGATTCACTCCTGATTTCTACAAGAACTTTAGGGAAGATCTGACACCATTTTTCCTCAAACTCTTTAATGAAATCAAAAGGGAAGGAGTACTTTCAAAGTCATTTCAGGAAGCTATCAATACCGATTCCAAAACCATGAAAGGACTCAACCAAAGAAGAGAGCTACAATAAGAAAGATATGGTATTTTCATACAATGGAAAGCTACTCAGCTATAAAGAAGGATAGTCTCAAGGCTTTTGTAGGTAAATGGATGCAGCTTGAGATCATGCTTATGGGTGAACATCACGTTGTCTCTCTAGTATATAAAACTGAAGGAGTTAGTGGGATCCAAAATGTACATTAGATATTGTGAAATTGAAAGGGGAGGAAACATCTAAAAAGGGAAGGTGGTAGCCATTGTTGATTTCCCATTATCTTGTTTTGAAGTCCCGTATCATTTTCATTATTCTATTTTGTTTGGTTTTATTCCATTTTGTTTTGTTTGATTTTATTATATCTGATGGTATGGACAGCTATTTTAAAGAAAACAAGAGGTATTATGATACCTATTGTTGATTTCCTATTTGGTTTTGAAGTCCTGTATCACTTTCATTGTTTTGCTCTGATTAGCTTTATTCTGTTTTGTTTGGTTTGGTTTTATTCTTTTTAAATAAAAATAGAGAGAGAGAGCTACAGACCAATCTCCTTAATAACATTGATGCAAAAATTCTCATCATGATACTGGCAAACAGAATGTGTTGTGGTTTGCATCTAGATATCTCCCCCACCAAAGCTTCATGGATTATAGATGGGGTTTTTGGGAGGTGATTGGATCATGAGGCTTGATACTCATCAGTGTGGCTAGAGGAGATGGGTCACTGGGGGCATGGCCTGGAAGAGTGTATCTTCTGCTTCCTCCCCTTAATCGCTCTCTTCACTTCCTGCTGCCCTGCCGTGAGCTGTTTCTCCTTTGCCATGCGCCTCTACAATACTGCCCTCCCTTGAAGCTACAAACTGTGAGCCCAAATAAACCTATCCTGGGCGTTCCAGAGGCTCTGAACTTGCAACCAGATGCAAGGTCAGGGTGGCATCACACTCCGGGATGTGCTCTGCCTAGCACCCTGGGTCCCGAAGGTCTTGGCCCCCACGCAGTAAGGCAGAGGCTCCAGCAGCACAGTCCGGGAGTGCACCCTCAATAGCTACACAGAGGATCCAGCTCTACCCAATCCTGTGTCTCAGCACAACCCACCAGGGGAACGCCCAACCAGACTCACAGGACACATAGCCCAGCACTCCAGAGCAACCCAACAAAGTACACCAGGGGAACATGTGGCCAGCCTCACAGACCACAGAACACAAGGGTCCAGTGCCATAATCTGGGAGTGTGCCCCAGGATTGAAGCTCTGCCCAACACAGTGTTCCAGTACAATTCATTGGGAGGCTGCCTGCCCAGCCACACAGGTCCCAGAAGAAAATGACAAAACAAAAAACCAAGAGGATGTCTCAATCCCCCAGCCCACTGAGAACAAACCCAAGAGATACTGAAATGGAAGTCACTGGGAGTCACACAACTGAATTTTCTGAAATGATAGCAAATGAAGTAAAGAAACAACTCCATGAAGCTATAGAGAAACTCAAATCATAATTAATCTCTCAGCTAAAAAATGAAATGAAAATCATTATGAAAGAAATGTGTGTATCTAAAGAAATCAAGATAAAAAAATACAAGAACATAAGAAAATGATGGAAACTTTGAAAGAATAATGTAAGACACAAATAGAATGCATGAACAGATTCAAAGGGAAATTCAGGAAATGAAAAATTCCATGGAAAGTTTGAAAACCCACTCAAATGAAGCTGAAGATAGAAGCTCAGATCTTGAAGACAGCATGGGAGCTTATGTTTATGAAAGAAAAGATCTCTTAAAAATAATAAAGAACCAAGAAACAACAATTCAATAGCTGCAAGATGATGCCAAGAGAAATAACATAGGATTAATAGGCATAAATGAAAAAGCAGGGGTCAATACTAATGACCTGCAAAGACTATTCGCAGAAATAATAGTAGAAAATTTTCCAAACATGGGAAGAGAATCTGAAATACAGGTAACTGAGGCATACAGAACCCCAATTAACCATAACCAAAATAAATCTTCACCCAGACATATAATAATTAGGGTATCAGAAATACAGCACAAGAACCAAATACTAAAAGCTGTCAGAGAAAAGAAACAGATCACCTATGAAGGAAAGCCTATCAGAATCACAGCAGACTTCTCAACACAAGCCTTTAAGTCAAGAAGAGCTTGGAGTGAAGTATTTCAAATCCTGAAAGAAAACAACTTTCAACTCAGACTGATGTACCCTGCAAAACTATCCTTAAAAATTGATGGAGAAATAAGATTCTTCCATGACAAAGAATAACTGAAGAAATTTATGGCCACCAAACCAACACTACGAAGAGTACTGAAAGACACTCTAGAAAGAGAAAAATATAGCTACACTCTTAAGAACAACAACAAAAGGAAACCACTAAACTGGGCAAATAATTAAACAGAAAATGTAGAAAATCACCAACAGAAAGATATGACAGGCATGAGCCAGTACATATCAGTTATATCAATCCATGTAAATGGTCTCAACTCACCAATAAAAAGAAACAGACTAGCAGAGTGGGTTTAAGAAACAAAACCCAACAATATGCTGTGTACAAGAAACACATTTCACTCAAAAAGAAATTCACAGACTAAAAATCAAAGGCAGGAAAACAATACTTCAGGAACCCAGAAAAAAGCAGGGTAGTTATTAGGTTGCAGACAATGTTACCTTCAAACTGAAAATGATCAAAAGAGATAAAGAAGGTCACTACATACTTGTTAGGGGAAAACTTCAAGAGGAAGAGATTACAATCATAAATATATATGCACTGAACATGGGAGCACCCAACTATGTAAGAAAATTCTTAATACACATGGAAAACCAAATAAACAGTACAACTATAACAGGGGATCTTAATACACCACTGTCACAGAGAGACAGATCAACCAAACAAAAAATCAGCAAAGAAATAACAGAACTGAATCAAACTTATGAACAAATGGACCTAGTAGATGTGTACTGAGTATTCCACCCATCAACATCAGAATACACATTCTTCTCAACTGCACATGGGTCATTCTCTAAAATAGATCATATACTGGTTCACAAAACATGCTTAAGTAAATGCAAAGGAACTGAAATAATTATCTGACCATAGCACAGTAAAACTGGAAATCAATGACAAAAAAACCTACAGTAACCCCATAAACACATGGAAATTAATTAATACTCTCCTAAATAACCAATGGGCCACCGAAGAAATTAAACAGTATCTACAATTGAATGAAAATGCAAACACAAATTACCAGAACCTGTGGGACACAATGAAGGAAGTCCTCAGAGGGAAATTTATAGCACTAAACTCCCACATCAGCAAAATGGAAAGAACACACATAACAACCTAATGCTGCACCTCGAACTTCTAGAGAAAGAAGAGCAAGTCAAGTCCAAAGCCCAAAGAAGGGAGGAAATTATCAAGATCAGAGCAGAAATTAATGCAATTGTAACTAAGAAAACAACACAAAGAATTAATGAATCGAAGAGTTGGTTCTTTCAAAGAGTAAATAAAATTGATAAACCCCTAGCCAACCAAAAAGAGGAAAGAAAAAACTCAGATTCATGCAATAAAAAATGAAAAGGGTGAAATCACTACTGACCCTGTGGAAATATACAAGATCATCAACACCTACTTTGAAAACCTTTACTCACAGAGATTTGATAACACAGAAGAAATGGACAGATTCCTAGAAACCTATGAATTACCAAAGCTGAATCAAGAAGATGTAAAACTGCTGAGTAACCCAATTTCAGCTAATGAAATTGAAAATGTAATTAGAACCCTACCAACAAAGAAAAACCCAGGCCCTGATGGATTCACCACTGAATTCTACAAGAAATTTAGGGAAGACTTAATGCCAACACTCCTCAAACTCTCCAATGAAATTGAAAGGGAAGTAAGTCTCCCTAACTCATTCCTGGAAACAAGTATTGCTCTAATACCAAAACCAGAGAAAGACCCAACCAAAAAAAAATTACAAGCCAATCTCCCTAATGAATGTAGATGCAAAAATCCTCAATAAAATACTGGCAAATAGAATACAGCAAGTTATCAGAAAGATTATACATCATGATCAAGTGGGATTCATCTCAGGAATGCAGGGATGGTTCAACATACACAAATCAATAAATGTAATACACCATATCAACAGGGCCAAGGACAAGAACCACATGATCATCTCAATAGATGCAGAAAAAGCTTTTGACAAAATCCAACACCCATTCATGATAAAAACCCTACAGAAAATCGGGATAGTCTCTACCTCAACCTGATAAAAGCCATATATCATAAACCAATACCCAACATTTTTCTAAATGGAGAAAAACTGAAAACTTTCAACCTAAAATCAGGAACAAGACAAGGATGTCCATTATCACCACTCCTATTCAATACAGTTCTGGAAATATTAGCCAGAGCAATTAGAGAAGAGAAAGAAATAAAGGGAATAAGGATAGGAAAAGAAGAAGTAAAATTATCACTCTTTGCAGATGATATGATACTCTACATAGAAGACCCCAAAAAATCCATTAAAAGACTTCTAGAAGTAATAACCAAATTCAGTAATGTTGCTGGATACAAGGTCAACACTCAAAAATTAGTAGCATTCCTGTACACAAACAACAAAGTCACTGGGAGAGAAATAAGGGAAACCACACCCTTCACAACATACAAAAAAATGAAATACTTAGGAATCAATCTAACAAAGGAAGTAAAATATCTATACACTGAAAATGACATTACTCTAAAGAAGGAAATCGAAGATTTCAGAAAATGGAAAGATATTCCCTGTTGATGGATAGGAAGAACAAACATCATGAAAATGGCCATTCTCTCAAAATTATTATACAGATTTAATGCAATTCCAATCAAAATACCACTTGCCTACCTCACAGAGCTAGAGAAAGCATTCCTGAAATTCATCTGGAACCAGAAAAGACCTAGAATAGCAAAGGCAATTCTGGGCAACAAAGGGAAGGCAGGAGGCATCACAATCCCTGACTTGAAACCATACTACAAAGCCACTGTGATAAAATCAGCGTGGTACTGGAATCAAAACAGACCTGAAGATCAATGGAATAGATTAGAAGATACAGCCACAACTACAAACACACTCAGCCACCTCATATTTGACAAAGGGGTCAAACATATATATTGGAAGAAAGATAGCCTCTTTAACAAATGGTGCTGGAAAAGCTGGCTTTCTATATGCCATAAACTAAAACTAGATCCATGTCTATCACCATGCACTAAAAGTCAAAATGGATCAAAGATCTGAATATTAAAACAGAGACACTAAATTTACTAGATGACAAAGTAGGTAAAAATCTTGATGACATAGGAGTAGGCACAGAGTTCATGAACAAAAATCAAATTGCATGGGAAACACTTCCCAGAATCAACAACTGGGATCTCATCTTACTAAAAAGTTTTTGCATGTCAAAGGAAATCTCCAATAGAGTGAAAAGAAAACCCACAAACTGGGAAAATATCTTAGCCAATTGTACATCAGATAAAGGACTTCTCTAAAACATACAAAGAATTAAAAGAAATCAGGCCCCTAAAATTCAAGGACCCAATCCAAAAATGGGCATCTGAGATGAATACACACTTCTCAGAGAAATAAATACAAGTGGCAAATAAATATATGAAAAAATGTTCAACATCAATGGTCATTCAGGAAATGTAAATTAAAACAACACTGAGATTCCATTTCACTCCAGAAAGAATAGCCAAGATTAAAAAATCAACCAACAACAAATGCTGGAGGGGCTGTGGGGAAAAAGGAACTCTTCTCCACTGTTAGTGGGGATGTAGACTGGTGCAACCACTGTGGAAATCAGTGTGGAGATTCCTCAAGAAGCTAGGATTAGAGATCCCATTCAACCCAGCTATCCCACTTCTGGGCATTTTCCCAGAAGAATTGAAAACATCATACCACAGTGATATCTGTGCACCTATGTTTATAGCAACCCAATTTGTAATAGCCAGATCTTGGAAACAACCCAAGTGCCCATCAATCCAAGAATGGATAAAAAAGATGTGGTATTTTTATACAATGGAGTACTACTCAGCTATTAAGAAAGATTGCATTGAGACTTTTGTAAGTAAATGGTCACGACTTGAGACCATACTC